>PVIJ01011505.1:0-54338 GCA_004024925.1 Scalopus aquaticus
TTATTTAGTATAATTTTGGAACCAAGTAACGTATTATAATGATATTGGACTTATATGAATTGGGTGACATCGAGGAATGTATATTTGCAAAAAAAAACAATATTTTATTGTTTATAATTTTGTACAGTATGATAAGTTTTGTAACACTCCCCAATATGCATTGCAGGCTGATTAGTGCACGTTCTCGTCCGACACAAAATCTGCTGACATTTCTTGTATATATCTTAGTAATTTTACGATATTTTGATTTAATTTCTTGTGCCATTTCAAGATAAAACTTCAGGGAAACATGCATGTCTCAAAAAGTTGCGTTGAAATAACTCAATTCCCCGTAATCGCTAATAAACTGCAATGTCCCCTGAGAGGGGACATCCGAGTGATATGCTAGAATTCCGATGTCCTCTGAGAGGGGACAGCGGAGTGCAAAGGGTTAAATGAAGTGGCATGGTCCACGGGTGCCAGAGGACAATCCCGGATACCAATATGCTGGGCTTCCCGCCCACTGCACTCCCTTTCTGACTTGCACCCCGTGTGGCTTCCTTCACCACCAGGACACCCCTGGACTTGGCCGTGGAGTGCTGTCCTCTGACAAGGCTGTGGGCGCATGCCTTGTCCCTTGCCTATGAAGCTTAGCAGTCGCAATACTGAAAATTCCTACTGAGCAGGGAAGGCAGCTTCCATTTCTTTCATACTTCCTCATCAGCCCAAATGGTCTTGTGCCGGAAGTAGGTGCTTGATGCATATGTTTCTAAAGAATCACCAAAGCGACAGCAGCAAGGAACTGGTGATCTCACTCAGTCTTTATCTCACAAATAAGAGACTAAATCTCACATATGCCAAACATGTAGCCCAGGGTCACTGATTAAATGGTGGCAGGGAACTTAGGACTTAAAACACCAAAGCTTAAATGGGCTAACATACCATATTGCACAACCCTCCCTGATTAGTGACTGAACAAGAAAAACCATCTTATTTTTAGAAATGAACGGTCAGTTCTCAGACCAGTTAACTTTTTGTGGATGCTTATGTGTGCATGTGGGTGTTCTCTTTCTGATTAATACCAAAGACGATTTTAAAGAGGCCCACATGCTCTCATTACTTTTCCCCAAATGTCATGGTCTTTTATTGCCCATTTGCAGTTCAAAGAACCTCTGAAATGCCTTTGTGCTACCTAAGCAATAGGAGAGACTGGGCTTAGTCTGTCTTGGTGCAAGTCCATGACCCCCTCTGGAGGCATCCCAACTAGCTTTTATGGCCAAAACACTTCAAACAAGTAGACAGGCTATATTGTTTTCACTTCAAGGCTAAGTTTTATCATTTTTAATCCTTTCTTTGGTCAGTTTCATGGAAATTTAGAAGACAAAAAAATGCCTACAACTAAATAGTGGGCCTCTGGCTGGCAGATGCTACAAATAAACGCAAAATGTATTCATCCTATTGTGCCTTGGGCCAAAAGCCAGCACTAAAATCTTGGAATTAATCCTAGTGTCCCCTCTCAGGGACCAAAGCATGGCACAGGGTGCAGACACCACTAATGCTCACACTGTGAGACCAGCATCTGCCTCACAGAGCCACATCCCCCCCACCTCTACACACACACACACACACATACACACACACACACACAGGCCTGAGCGACTTGCAAATGACAGGACTCCTGATAATGGTAACTCCTTAGGCAGGGGTGAATACTTCCTTGACTTACTGGAAGCTTAAGAGTCAAGAGAAGGTAATATGGTTAATCTCATTAAATTAAATAATTGAAGTGCTCAGTAGTACATGACAAAGATGCTTGACTTTTTGGTATCTTCTCAGAGAAAAGAACCATTTGATTTTTAATGTCACCAATAATTTTATCTAACCTGAAAGTGAAATATGCATACATATATTTACATGTATCTGCAGATATTTGTGTTTATATACATACTATACATATAGTCAGACGTGTATATATGCTTTGTGAAATAGAAGAAATGATAATGTATTTGAGGGATGCAACAATTTGCATGGCAAAAAGAGAAAATGAATACTCTAAATGAATACATGTGGGAATGTTCCATATTGCAAATAATCAAGTAGATGCAAATTAAAACAACGAGGCCAGAAATCTCATTGCTATGCAAAGAAAAACTTTTAAAATAAATCTCAATTACCAATGTTAGTATAGATATGGTAAACTGTATATGTTTAAATAGCATGGGATGCAGTTGCAATGTGAATCTGTCATTCTGAAAAGCAATATATTAATTCATAGCATGAGAAATCAAGATATCTCAATAATCCCATTCTTAGAAATTATTATGGAGAAATTCATTATTTCCCTTTCAATTAAGATGTCAATTGCATATTAACTAAAAATGAGAAATTAAATTGCACATTATGGTGTGTCCATTCATTGGAATTTTACACAAATATATAAAAATATTTTATATTGTAAAACATGTAAAATAGATGTGACATGAAATTCAAAGAGCAAATCATAAAATGCTATGCTCATACTTTCTTATCACTATGCAAAAATATATTTACCTAAATTTTCATGTAAACATAATGTCCTTTGCTATTTTAACTATTTAACTGTCCTTTTCTTTTTAAACTATTTTTACTGTTGGCAACAGGAATGCTTTTTTTCTTTTAGATTTTTGATATTATGCTGGTTTCCCAATTAAAATGGGAAAAAAATAGACTGACCCAGATTCTATAAGGCGAAAATAGAATTGTCTTCTCATTAAGGAGCGTGTGTATATAAAGTTAAAGAGTATGAGTAGGGTCAGAAGTCACAGGAGTTCGTCGCTGCCCTCCCCTTGCAAGCTGTAAAACCCTGGAATTTATAATAAGTGCCAGTTTCTGCTTATGTAAGAGAAGATGATCATTTTCCATAGCCATGGAAATAAATCTTGATTGATTAGTAAACTTCCTAAGGTCTTCTTTTTAACATTTCGGCAAGGGTTTTTCATATTTTGATAGCAACCAATTTTAGCTTACAGAAATATTATGTGGTAAGTTTTCTTAATGTCAGACTATCTAAATAAAAAATAAAAAAGCAAACAGAAGTCTGTCAAGACTATATCTGATAAAACTATACCATGTGGGGCCTTACAAATACAATACATTTTTGTGTATGCAACTTTTTCCCCATTTTTTTCAGGTACAACGAAGTATTACAAGGTTATTGCAAAATTAATGATTTTATAAAATCAACCTTAAGTCCAAATCTACATTTCAAGAGGGGCATAGAAAAATTACATCGAGTATCACACACGTATATACAGATAAATATACATATATATATTTTCTATATGAAATAAGGCATTTGAACACCTGACATAATCATTATTAAAAAGTCTTCCCTCTACTATGTTTGCATATGTGCTTGGTCTATGAAAGAGTTAATCTTTCCCCTCCCTTGCCCCACCCACTTCCACAAAATGAATGAGCAGTTTACTCTTTTTTTTTTTTTTGCAGGTTTTTTTGTTTTTTGGATTCTCCATAGGGTCTGGCCTATTTCATATGGGCATAATGGACGTGAGTTCCAAAGAGTCCCACTGATCTGGGTATAACACAGAGCTTCTAATACAAAGGTCCATAGAGACAGCTTTTAGATTTTCAAACATCCAGTTTTAACTTGAAAGCTGTGCACATTTGCTCTAGGAGGGCATAACAATGGCTCTCCAACATTGCTCCTCTTTTCAATATAACCACACTTGAAAGGAATTCAGTTTCTTTAGTATCCCAAGGACCCAAGGTCCTCAGTGTTCATATAGCAGAAAGACTCCACGTGACAAAAGCCACAGTAGTTTCTTTTGAACCTTCCACTGTGGCTTTTCAGCCCCTCTGGAGCAATGTTGGGTGGAGAGCAATCTTTCTAACTCAAAACCCAGGGCGAGACTGAAGGAAAATAAATGAGATTTATTACCTTCTTTACATGATATACTTCAACAGCAAAGTGACCCAGGCAGTTAAGCATATTGTATGCATGTCAGCTTAATGAGATATTGGACACTTTGTTCTTCATGAGCATTTCATTTGGGAAATTTCTTTATTAAATGACTTTTATTGGTAAATCTTTCCCCAATCCCAATGAGAGTTTGCAACATTGTTGAGAAGCGTGAATGCACAAGCAGCCAAGTACTATGCCTGGCAAGTAGAAAACTTTCTTTTCTGAAGAGAATTTCATCTTTTTATTAGGGAGAATAATCAAAATGTCCATTCTTTGAGTTACTTACCTTTAGTGAAAGATTAAATACATGTGTGTGTGTGTATACATAGATAAATATATAAATATATACAACACACACATATATATAGTACTGTATGAATGAATTACTAACTCCCTTTCAAAAATGGCTAAATGAGATTCTTTGAGAGGCTATCCTATCCATCTTTTATTCATTCATTCATTCATCCATTCATTATGTTTATTGAGCATCTAGTATATGACATGTATTATTCTAGTGAATCCAAACCATTTTTAAACAAAACAGGTAAAAATAAATTCTGCTTCTGTGAAGCATCCATTCCAGAATAAGAAGACAAAAAATATTCAATAAACATAAAAATATATAAATAATATGGTGTTAGAAGTTAAGTGCTATGGGGAAAAACTAAAATCAATAAAAGGATCAAGCATTCTGGGAAAGTGAGTGGTTTGCCCCATTTTAAGTAGGATGAAAACTATATGCCACTGTGAAAGTTTGGCCTTTGTACAAAGATTTAAAAGAGATGAGAGACCCAGACATTTAGGTATGTGATGGAAAAATATTTGAGCAGAAAGAACAAGCAGTGCTAGTCTTAAGACAAAAGTGCCTGAGCTAAGAGCACTGGCACATCTGAAAAAGAGTGAAGGAGGAAGAAAGTCACAGGTATGAGGTCATCTAGGGCAGAGAGCCATGAGGTCATCGCTAAGATTTTAGTTTTCACTCTGAGAAGGCCAGGAGCCAATGAAGAGTTTGGGAAAGAGAAGCAGACTTACATGGTGAAAGGTTCACTCTTGGGTGAAGGATAGAAGAGCATCAAGTGCTGTGTCTCCTAGCAAGTCTTCCCTGCCGTTGCCATCTAAATGGAGCTGAACCACCAATATACTTCTACCACATTCTTGTGTTTATTCGTTCACATTTCTTGAACTATTTGAATAGCTAGAAATACCATAATGCACAGTATCTTATCACATTTGTATTCCCAAGACTTCAGAAATCCTTTCTATTTAGGAAAATCCACTTTACATGAGCCTTTTGATGTGACACGGGACCACAACTTCCACCTGCAAAAAAAAGTTCAGTCCAACATGCCATGCTTAGGACATGACGGATGTGAGAAGAAGAAATCTTAATTGTCTTTAAATGGAGCTCTTACAAACTCAACCATCTGCTTAGAAAAGGCAAACTATTCCATCTTAGTTTCCTTGAAGTGTTTGTTATTAGCAGGTTTTATTTTTGTTTTCACCAAATTCAAGCTTTGTTGTTTCACTTACTATCTACTCACATTGGAGAAATACTGTGTTTTCAGTATTTCTTTTTCTTCTTCCTCCACTCTGTTCATCTCTCATTAAAACAGGTTTAGGGTTAAATTTATGTTCCCAAGTAGTTTTCATATTATCTTGATTTGGGAGAGTGATTTCTGATTCTAGACAGCTTTTATTAATTTAAGGTGACTTCTGGAATTCATTTTATTGGGTGTAGTTCTCTGTCTGGCTGTCATCCTCTGGAATAGTTGTTCTGCTGGTCAACATTCTCTAATGGTATCTAGTGAAGTGTGGCAAGTTCTGCTTCATCTTGTGGACAGGATGCAAACACTTGATCGTGAGGGTGGTGGTAATGATCATGATGGTGATGTTGACATTTCTCAGCTGCATCCTCAGGTCTTAGGTAGCTACATAATCTGTATGCCTGTCTTGACGTCCTCAGTCTGAGCACTTGTCTACCCCCAAAGGCAACACAGAAATCTTGACTGTTGGCTACATTATATGGAACTATATACAGCTAATCTCAAATCCATTCATTCAAGGCAGTTCCCTTAGACATTGCTACTCTATTTTCTTTCTCATGGTACCATTTAAATGTTTCTGTGCCTTCCAATATTCTGCCTGAGCTCAAAGAATAGAGCACTTTCCCAGTGTTTTCAAAGTTCACAACATCATTGTCTCAATCACTTTCTCTCCCTCCCTCCTGCACTCCCAGTCTCTCTCTCCTTGACCCTCTGTCTTACTATCTCCCCCCTTTTTCTAACAACTTTATTTTCTCTCTTTTTGGTTTACATCTTAACATGATATCCAGCTATGGGAGGTTCTGGAAAGTCTCTTTGTAACTCACCAAAGCTAGTTTTGATGTTACCTACTTAAAAAACTCATGATAAGTCCTTGTGGACATAGAAACTCAACTTGGAAGCTCAGGCCTACATTCTGTGCTGCTCTTCCCCTCCCAAAATAATCAGTGCTTCATTGTGGTGGCTGGAGCACAAGCTTTGGAATGAGCAGGAAAACTAAGATATTTTTTAAAGGTACTATCCATATTCAGATAAAAATAATAAGATCTCATACTTATTGAGAGCCTCTTCTATACCCTGGTCTATATCCCCAACACTGTTTCTTAGCACTGTATTTAACTGAAAAAATATATAGATCAAGGAAGTACCTCCCTTCTCCTACCAGGCTTAGTGATTATGCCACTCAAGAAAGAGGCATATTCTTAAAAAACATGAAACCTCAAATCCCTCTGATCACTGTTTACTTTAAGTAATAATAACAGGGAATTCATCTGTTGAAGGTTTATTATTAGTGCATTTTCACTAAATTTGTCATAATCTATGTAACAAGCATCTACTGTTTGGAATGTCAAACTTTTGATTAATGCTTTTTCACAAACTGAGGCTGAGAAGTGCTCAACGTGGGGTGCTGGGGGCAGTGGGAGGCCTGAGCCTGTGTCTTCATCCTCTGTGAGAGCCACAGCACAGAAGAGTGACGATTAAAGGAGCTGAGAAGTCAGGTCAGAGGCAAAAGATTCCTGTTGAACTGTATTTAAAAGGGTTCCCTACAGATGTCTTTGAATCTAGAGCAAGAATAACAAAAAAGTTTCAGGACTGTGGATGGGGAGTCCAGTTCTCCTGCAGCTCATGGTGTGCGGGGGTGTGTAGGGGTGGGGGGCGGATAAAGAAAGCAAAGTGATGATAAATCAATGTTGGACCAACATCAGCAGCACCGTAGGAGAGCCATCCATTCAGCAAATGTGTGCAGAGCACATACAGTCTGTCAATCATTCTTCTACACACCAGAAGCATAAAAACAGGCGTGCTCTCTGTGCTCCAGGAGCTCTGAGTCAAGTGTCCTCTACTTCTGCTAGAGCAGTCAGTTCTCAAACTAAAACAAGGACTTGTAAATACAGACTGCTGAGTCCCAGCCCTAGAGTACCAATTCAGTAGAACTGGGGTAGTGCCGGAGGCTTCACGTCTCTAACCAGTCCCCTTGGGTGCTGAATTTACAGGTCTCTGGAGCACAGTGGAAGGACTACTGGGTGAGTGGCCAAATACTGGTGCTTCCAGGTCCTGGGAACAACTTTCTGTCAATTTCTATTATTTCTAGAGGGAGTTTAAACTCTTAACTTATTGGTATCTCTATGTCCACTGTTAAGAGTTTAAATAAGAGTTTAAACAACTTATTGGTATCTCTATGTTCATGCCTTATTATAACAGCCATAATGAATGATCTATGTGGACCATACAAGTGCTGGACTTGTTGCATTTATCACCCTTTTACCTTCATAATGAGTCAGTGATAGATTCTTTCATTGGCCATTAGTGCCCTATCGAGAGACTCAGAAAGGTCGGGCATTGTCCATGCAGAACTGAAACACAGCTGGGACTCAAATCTGTTCTTGTTATTTCTTGTTATTATCTACTCCACTTCACAGCTTGGGACAGTTGATGGCAGTGATTGGGAGGTGGAAGTATGTGAGACAAGGCACTTGCTAAGTAGTAGGGAGCCTCAAATAAATAATTTCTCTTTTCTCCCTCTTTTCTTGTTCATGAGGAAAGCACCTCATTTTTTCAACGACAGCAGCTCACACAAGACTCACAGGAAAGAAAGGTTGCCCTTTGCCTTCTTGGAGCCTGGAAATGTCTGTCTCCCAACACTTGAGTTGCTTCTGGAATTCAGCTTTCAGCCCCACCCCCACTCTTCTACCTTGCCCCAGAGGGGAGGGGAAAGACCACCAAGACAGGTTCACAGGGCTGGCAGGATTATATGTCAGCACTGCCACCAGCAGGAGAGCAGGGAAGGCCTCCTCCTGTGCCTCCTGCCTAATTCCCAGCCTGTGCTGGTAGTCATGGTGATTGGGGGATGCTGGTACAGGTGCCTTATTGCAACTGAGCCTGTGTGACTCAAATGATGAGCAGAATTAAAGAGGAACTGCAGCGCCCTGCTGTTCAAGCAGGAGGTCTGGAGTCCCAGGGTGCTCTCTGCCAAGTGAGAGAACTGAGAAGGCTGGAAGTGCAGGAATTCTCCCCTCTCCCAAGTGGATTAACCCTGTTGGAAGCTTAAAGAGATAGAGTGGTCTCAGGTTGGAGGCCCTAGATTTGTCAGTGTTGACTAGAAAAGATGCTTTCCAATGTCAGGAGAAGAACACATGTTGTTCTAGCCTCTCCTTTACTTTCGTACCAATTTGTCCATTTTCAGGAAAAGCACGGGTGTTGAGTCTTTTCATTCTCAAAATCAAAGTGAAGTAGCAAGAAATAGGTAAATGATTCCAAAAGAGTGTGCAGTGTGTGTGTGTGTGTGTGTGTGTGTGTGTGTGTGTGTGTCTGGTGAGGGAGGAGGGGTTTCTTCGAAAAATAGTTTAGTGTTCTCAAGCATTATGAAATTATTGCAGCTGGATTTCAGGGTGGTTTGTAAGAATAAAAGTAAAATGGCACCTTACTTTTCCTACCAGCAATCGCTCCCCTGCACTCTCTTCCACACCCCAATCCACTGACTGTTTGCCTCCAATCATTCCACTATTCATCTCTTCTCTCCAAATCTATCAATAGAAGGAACATAAATACCTGGTCCCAGGAATAAAATTCAGAGCATGATTAGCATGCCAGACATTAGATGAAGCTTTTCTCATTAAATCCAGGCAATATAGCCCTTGAAGGTAAGTGCAGTCATTTCCATTTTACTGATACAGATATTAGACTTCAAAGAGTTTAAGCAATGTGCCCCAAATCAGACACAGAACACAGAGTCATATTTAGGTCTTTAAGGTCACCAAACTTCAATTTTTTTTTTACTGCTACACCACTAGGTCACACTGTCTTTCAAAAAAAAAGAAAGAAAGACAAGACTCATTTTTTTCTCATATCTGGTAATTTTACATTTAATTGGCCAGAGTTAGAATCTTACTGTTTTTGATGATTTTACTATGTCCATTTCACAACCCTATAGCACAGGGAATATATTAAAAGATTTTTATTAAGATTAAAGGATTTGAACCCAGGTCTATCTATGTCTTGAGTTGCAGCTACTCTAAGCTTTCTGGGGAGGAAAAAAAAAAAGAAAAGAAAAGATATACATTTTTTGTCTTGGTTCCCATGGGAATAAAGCTAAGCTGGGTGGGTTTGAGGTTTACATAAAGGGATTCTGAGAAGCATAAGAGCCCCACTCATGATCTCTTTTGAGGGTTTTTTGTTGTCTTGTTACATATGAACTCTGGAATGTTCTGTGTCTGCAACTGAAATGAGCTTTCCTTCCCGGATATGCTTGATAGAGATCAATGCATTTAATATTCATTTCAGGCTAATTAGCTAAAGCCAGGGTCCCCTGAGCACCAAGAGCCAAGAGAAGGGACAATTCAGGACATCTTTGTCTAATTCCTCTTTAAATGCTAATAGCTTTGAGATTATTCTATTAGCAAGCAGTATCAAAAAAAGAATAAAAGGGCCTGTTTCATTTAATCAAGGGATCACCAAATGGCTTGGAATGTTTGTAACAGCCTAAGTAATTATCTATTCATTTAGGTCAAACTACTGTGGTCATCAGGAAAACATAACTAAGAAGAGCAATCCGATTTATGTACAACCTGCAACAAGGCTTCATTACGTAGCACGCGCTGGCCCCTATAGTTCTACATGCCTGATAAGAAACAGATGAGCTCAATGGCAGACACAAAGACTCCTTTCCTTGGAGTCTCAGAACTCCCAAGTCAAACATTTATAAGATGATCGATGGAAGTCATGTTCTAATGCAATGCTTATTACCTGGACAATTTGTTTCAGTAAGCAAGCAAAGAAGGCTGGGACTAGACACTAAACATCATGTGGAAAACCAGAAAAGATTTGTGTCCAAATCCTCATTCCTTCTTAGAAACCCCAAATACACTCACCTCAGGCTATAAGAATTTTATAGAAGTATGGCCCCTTACAACTTTGTGGAACATAAATTAAGCAAGTTAGCTCACTGGGATAAGAATGGGACCAGTCTTTACAAAAGGGTCACATAGACTTTACCTAATACGTCCAGAGTAGCCTCTTGTCACCTTGTTATGGGAACCAGAGGTCAATCAAGGCACTGTGAACCTCAAGAGGTCTATCACCATTAATTAAAGAATGCAGATCACTTTAGATTAAGATGAGTGGGCAACCTGAAGGTTAGGAGAAGTTTCTGCTCTTGCTAATTTCTTTGTCCTTCCCTAATGGAAGAAGAACTTCCTAGACTTCTCTCCATTTCCTAAATGAAGAAGCAATCACTGCTCTCCCTTTTATGATCTAGAGGAACATATTCTGGGGGTCTCACCCAGCTCCAGGTTTATTAGTAAGCATGTTCCTCGATCGAAGACTCGCATGTTTACTTTCAGAGTAAAGATGATGTCATCCCTTCCTTGTCTACCATGTAAAGGCTTCCCCTCTCATGCTTGATGGCCTGGGATAAATATTCCTGGCTGACCCCATTATTCTTTAGAATCTACAACTATGTGAATTATCCATACATGTTATTAAATTGATTGTTTTTCCTTTGCTAAACTATCTGATTATTTGTCCAGCCCGAAAAGAACCCAGAGGCATATGGGATGATTTATTTTTCTGGTGCCTGACATAACTCTTGTTTCCTTACTTATATAACAAACAAAATAGTATCAAGCTCACAAAAGTTGTTCTAAGGATTACATGAGAAAGTATGCATGCATAGAGACAGGGCCATGGCAAATGTTCAATAGTAAATGTCAATAGATGGTCTTGTTACTTGGCTCAGATACAGAGGGCTGACTCTGTCAAAGACACCTTAGAGGCCAAGGGCAAGGTGATTAGCTTAAGAGTTCAGGTACTCGTTATTCAAGAAGAATCCATCTAACAAGTGGGTCCTGCCAAAGGAGATAGTCAAAGCCACGGATTACACCCTAGTTAGCTCAGTGGGGATGTTAGATTATTTTAGGACTTTAGTTTCTTGGCTTTCACATAGACTATGAAATTGGCATGGCTTTCAAGAGAAGGGAGTTGAGAGAGTGCAATTGAGAACCTGTTTCAGCTCTACAGGCAGAGGGTCAGCAAGCTCTGTGGTTCTCAAGTGGGTTCCACACTGCCTTGGTGAGGACTGCCTACTGAATGGCCAGAAAAACTTCTTTAAAATGCAGCTTTTAGTTCTTAATCCAGAGGTGCTGACTCAGAATCTCCACTAGATAATGTCAAGGAATAAGACCTTTTGAAAATTTCAGGACACCGGGACATGTTCTGTGGGTGAGTATTTAGAAACCAGCTTGTTAAAGAAATGGGTGAGCCTGAGCCTGATGCACAAAAATGTCACATTTGACATTCTACAAAGCAGCTTGCACTCGGGTCTCACTGGGATGGATTTCAGGGCTATTAATATTTGCGTCACAAAACATCAAGTGCCTCCTCCACTAATAAGCCATCAGAAAGTAGAAAATTAAAGATGATTCTTAATGACAATCTTCTGATATTCTATCAGGTTTCCTGTACCTTAACCCATTTCTTGATGGATGTGGGAGAAGAGAAGTAATGGGACAGGAGCTGATAAACAGGTATATAAACCCCAATGTTGGGGCCCATTTATCACGAATTACAACTTGCTTGACTGTTCGACATCCACTGCAAGTGGACATCATAGCATATTAGTAAATATGATTGAAACTTAATTCACAGGCATCTATGATTTGTTTCCCCAGAGTGACTTCAGAGGGTAGAAAGTAAATATACAAGGAGTGGAACTGCTGGGTCATAAGTCAGATATGTGTTTAACTTAGGCAGATATGACCCAAAAGTTTCCTGAAACCAATTTACAGTCTTTCCAGGATGGATGAGTGTCCCCATTCTTCCACATCTTCACCAAGATATGGATTTTCATTCCCTTCAATTTTAGCCACTCTGGTGAGTGCTTATTGGAATCATATTGTGGTTTTAATTTGTATTTCCCAGATGAACAATCATTTCACATGGTATGTCTATGGGAGTGTTTTTCCCACAACTCATCAATTTCACTCCTAAGTATATGTCCAGCTAAAGACATGTACAACCAACCTTCCTTACAACTGCCCCAAACTGGGAACAAGCCAAACAACCATCAACCAGAGACTAGGTAAATTGCAGGGCATATTTACACGATGGAATACACACAGCAAAAAAATAAAAAGTAGTAAAACATGTAACATTGTGGATGAACCTCATAGATATAATGTTGAGGACACAAAATCTAGACACACAAAAATATATACTGTATAATTCCAAAAGAAGAGAATTTGGACAATAAGTTCACCTACGATAGGAATATAATTAGGTGAGGCTTTGTGGAGGGATGAATCATAAGTATCCAGACATAGACTGTTCTGCTCTTACCATCTTGAAATTCTTCATATTTTTGAATAAAGGGTCCCCCATTTTCATTTTGGAGCATGAGCTGTAAGTTATGCTGGTGGTCTTTGGTGTAACTGATGAGACAAGGCCATATGGGAATCTCCTGGGTGTTGGAAATATTCTATATCTTGATTGGAGCAGGAGTTTTAAGGGTAGATGTATATGCTAATATCCATTGAGCTACTTATATAAGATATGTGCACTTTGTAAGTTATAACTTAATAAATTACAGTTTAACAAAAACATGAAAGAATAAATAGAACCTATAATCGTATGAAGAGCAGTCTTACCAGAATTGCCAGAGGCCCTCATTGGCTGGCTCTGGAGAGGATTCTAACCATCAGTTGCTCCAGCTGTAAGAAAGAACCAGGGAATGAAGAATATTAACATACACTGAGTATCTACTTTGCACTGTGGAAATCACTTTACATGTGCTAAAGCACTACATCCTCACAGCATTAGCTCCAATTTGTGGATAAGGAAAAGATGGGCATGAGCCCCCATTTGTGGATAAGGAAAGGTGGGCCACAGAAGTTGAGCAAGTTGTTAAAAGACAGGAGATGAGTGGCCAAATGGGGTCTCAGCCAGATGCATCTGTTTCACAGACATGTACTTTCTTCGCATTATGCTACCTCCACTTGTAAAAATCTGCTGGTCATGTTTTTGCAGGACACAAAAAAGCTGACCACATTCCCAAATTATCTCAGTGTGACATAACCATTCAGAGGTTGGATGGGATGTGGATAAATCTTTTCCTTGTCCTAGCAGGCATGCTGTGGCCTCCCCAGGCAGAAAATTCGATTTTATCCAGTGAACATAACTGCAGGTATTAGTCCTGGAAATACAATTACCCATCTCAAGTATTTGACTCAAGGACTTGGTTCAGCCTCCGATGCTACGGCTTGCCGACGGGCCGTAAGAAATAAGCATTGTTATGTGACCTTCAAAACATGACAGATGAGTAGCAAAATAAATGATTCATTTAATAGGCTTAGATATACAGGGCCTTCCTCTGCTTCAGCACTGAGGTCTTATTTATGGCCTGGTCTTAACTGAGTTTCTTTGTGTGGAAGCTTTGAAAAGCCATTATGGTCAGAACCTTTCACAGGATTTATTATTAGAATGCTTTGGAAATTTCTATGTAGAAACAGAAGCAAGGAATCTATTATGTCTGTTGCGTGAATGCAAAAATAGTAAAATAAACCACATAGGTTTCAGAAAGTTTGACACTGTGAAGCTAGCAAAGAGGGAAAATAATCTGCACTTAATCCAGTTTAAGAATATATGTTTATGTAGGTTTCCTGAGTCTGTCACATAATTTCCCCCAGTGGATTACAAAATAAACATGTATCTGACATCTTAAGATACATGTCAAATGCTAAGGCTTTTTAAACATAGGCGATAGGTGAGAGATACATTCGACCTCCCATCAGGTAAGAGTAGAGTCAATAATATTACAGAACATACGTTTACATGGCATAATACCAAAGATGACGGAATAAATAAAAAAATGTAACATCAAGAGAAGAGAAGATGGGAGAGAGCCAGCCTGTACTCCCTTAACTTCCTCAAGAAAAAATAGTGGTTGTCAGAAACATAATGGAATTGCCAAAATAATATGACATTAGCTATGTGGTCAGTGTGGTTCCTATTATTTTTTGTTCTTCTCCAGGTAGTCTTAGGAGTATCCATCTTAATCCTTTATCCATGGTTCCCTCTCAATCTCTGTCTCCTCATTATGCGTCTTCCTTCTCTTTCCTCACCTGGATCAGAATTCTTGTGAAAGATTAAAGAGAGACCCAGAAGAGTATAAAACAACCTTTGGTCTTAGCTCAAGATGAAGGGCAACAGCAGAAGTACTTTCCCAAATATTTTCTTTTTTTGGGGGGGAGGAGGGACAGTAACAGAGGCATGAAAATGTGGTATAAGTCACACACTACTAAGGAGAAATGTTTTGGAAATCAGAGGCAACATAATGGCACTGACTAAAACACCTGATTCTTGGTTTAAGCTCAGATCCTAAACAGAGAAAGTTTCTCCCCAACAAAGCCACTTTAAAATTCCCAGCACATTTTTCATGATGAGAAGGAAAGACACAGCAAGCTCAGGCCACAAAGGGAAGAAGGAGTCACACTTCTCCAGTTGGGCTTGGCAGAATGGGTCTTGGAAAGAAGGATGGGAAGAAGAAGGGCCATTGTGCCATCAGGGCAGCATATCTGCGGTGAGAGAGACACATCAGTATTTTCAGTACACGTGACATTCACAAGTGCACCCCTGGGGTGGGTTCAAGAAGTACCTGCTTCTCTCAGCACTCAAAGAGATGCAGACACTTGCCATGAAGGAGACGGGCACTCCACATATGTGCACTGACAGCAAGCTTAACAAGGCTGTCTGGGGCAAAAGAATAAGGGGTGTCCTACACCATATTTGTGTATGGCTGTCCAGGAAACATACTGAGGATATTCACCAAACATACTATGTGTGTTGATTACCTACGTACCTCTCATCACTTTACAAAAACCTACAGTCAGTGTGAATGACAATTAACCAATGATTATCAAATAAAGTCATAAAACCACAGGGAAAGCAAAAAAGGAGAGAGAGGGGAATGAAGGGGGGCAGAAGAGCAGGGAAGAAAACCCATTTTGCATAATATTCATATTCAGAGTTAAAATAAAACATTGAGTCATTTTGGTTTAGCAAGTCGGCTCTCAAGTTAGAAATGGTCTTCATGGGGACTTAGAATGGACATAGAAATGGGCACAGTAGTAGCTAACATCTATTAAGCTCAGATGATATGCCAGGCATCATTCCCGGCTCTTCAAGTTTTAGCTCATTTACATCTCATGACAATCCTGGGAGGTGGTAATCATGTCCACTTCAAAAGTGAGTGAAATGAAGCAAAGATTGCTTAACTAGACTATCCAGTCATGCCATATGCTCATAGGGGATGAAGCTGAAATTCAAACCCAGGCAGACCGGCTCTGGGATCCTCACTCGAAACCATGCTTCATTACACAGGGTGATGACACTAGCGGGCATGGCAACAAAGATCTATGATGTACAGGAAGTCTCCCTAGTGTGTCTCTGAGCCAGTTTGGTCTCTGTCTTTGCATCTCCTGATTAATTCAACAGCTGCGGGATGCCATCACTACTGAGGTTGGATGACCTGGGATTGTGTCACCCAAGTGTTCCAATTACGGACACGAAAAGTAAGGCTGAAGTGAGCAAGTGATTGCCCCTAATTTGCATAGTTAGAATTAGAACGTAGATCCTCTGAGGCTTAAGTCTAAGACTAACTGAACTCATACACCTACTTCTAAGGCTTTCTTCTCCTCCTCCAGGCTTCTCCCATCTCCCACTCAAGAGACCTACCATTCACATCAACACATCCACCACTATCTGGAGATAGAAACCTTTGAACAAATGAGAACTGTCTTTAGATATGACTTAAAAAACCCTTCATTCCCCAGACTTGTTTTATATGGATGATAAGACTGAGGCTAAATATAGCAAATAGTTTATCACAAACTCATACATATATGGTAGGTAATTGGGAGCTAATTTCTTCCATTTCCTATTTCATTTTCCTTCCTATATGATGCATGGCCTCTGATAATCACTTTTATATGTGACAAACTGTTTATTCACAGTGACATGTATTGAATCATATGTGGATAATCCCCACCCTAAATTTTCACATTGAATGCTCAGGTCATATTTCATGTAGACTCATGAAAAATATTTTCTGCTTATTTTCCTAACTCAGTGTCATTAATGCCCCAGATCTGGTGATGCCAAACTCATGTTGTTTCCAGTCTACCATGGCTACCTCTTTAGTAGCACAAGTACTGATTAGATTTATTGGCTCTACATTTATTGTCATTTAATATCATTAGCTACCAACCACGTGGCAGTGATATGTATCTCAAGATTTATACTACAGTTGTTCAACATTCATGTAGTACTTGCTGTGTACCTGGTATACTGTGTGTATACATGTGTATGCATACATGTATGTATATTCTATACATGTGTATATATAACACACACATATGTGTATATAACACATATAGAGAAATATATACTCAATTAAGAAATACAAATATCTCTCTTTAAAATGCCTACATCATTCAATATGATTCCTTCATTTTAAATTCTTACAAAATTCTTTACATAAAAACACTTAATTTGAAATACTTGGTGTGAAATATTTCAACTATGACAAACATTAGACAAATTCATCCAAGTGATGCCAAAGCTCTGCTTACTTAGATTACAGTTACAAAAGTCAATGTCTTATGTTTCTATTTGTTACTGATATTATCATTTTGCTTAATTGAGGTGACAATGTACATTTTGGGGATATAGCTTCATACCCCTTCAAATGTATGTCCCCACACCATGCCCATTATATTGTGTTTATTATTCAAGATTCCAAAACAATGAAATTAATTGGATTTCCTTGTGAAACTTAAAAAGCAAAACAAGACTGGAGAGTACAGCAGGAAGCTGCTCCAGCCCTGAAACAGGCAGGAAAGAGGCTAAGACCTTCCCCACAAGACTCCACTACAGAGGAGATTTGAGGGGGCAGCTGGGTAGGGCAGAAAGCCCACAGGGATTCCTTCCCGAATTTCAGGCAAACTAATTAAGAAACTGATTTTCAGAGAAGAAAAAAATCTAACCAGCTACTCATAAAGAATGCAAATAAATCGAAACCAAAAAGAAATATGTCAAGCAGGTCTATCTTAGTGTCATTTTGTATGGCCCTTGAAATAATAACAGTTAATTGTTTTACACTTAAGAGAGGGGCAGAGACTCCAGGCTGTAAATACAGGTCTGAGGAGCATCCTTCTCTGTGCACCATCTTGAATAGTGATTGCTAGAGATAAAAGTCATTTTCTTGCAACATTATGAACAAAATGATGGGTGACAGTCTAGGCTACTTTCTTAAAGACCACCTAACTGGCCAACACACCAGCCCCTGGGAGCCCTGCACACACACCCTGTACCATGTTGGACACTGTGAGAAGACTGTTTTATTTAATCCTTACAGAAGCTTGATGAATCCTATCATAATCTTCAATTTAGAAATAAATTAGGAGGAATAAAGAGTTTAAGCAACTTACTAAACCAGCTCTGTGACTGAGTAACATCAAATAAGGTTATAATCCCAGGTTCATTTCATGACGAAGATGGCATCCTCAACTATGAGACACACTGCTTAGAAAAACTGCACTCAAAAACACAGCTTGAAAATGCGAGTTTTGACTAAATATGCACAAGAAAGAAAACTGCCATAAAACACAATTTCTAGCATTTCAGAGGATCTATTTCCTGCCTCTGGCCTGAGTTTGAAGGAAGAGAGAATCCCTTCATCCCCTCTCAGTCACTGGCTTGTTGGCCTTGCCCTTTAACCTGGTAGTTGCACTTGCTCTTCAAAGCACCAGGATCGACCCTTGGGGGATTATAAAAGAAAAGCTGACCAAAAATAATCTCTACTCTGGCAGCATTTAAGGAACCCAATTAGGAGTACTGAGGTGTCAAAATTCATCATAACAATTCACCTCAGAAAAGGCCTTAAATATCTATTTATCTTTGCAGCGAGAGTTCCTTGGACCAAAAGCTGAGAACATATCCCAGTACAGTCCCCTCCTGAGCCAAAGGCTCCTCCAAACCACTGTGAATGTCTCCTCATTTCACAGACACTAAAGAACAAATTTAACTCCAGAGCCAGTGAGAATGCCGCCTCCTCCTCTGAAGGCATTTCATTTGCTAGAAGTGCCACAACAAAGTACCTCACTAAGGGTGGCTAAACAGCAAAATTTTATTTGTTCACAATACTAGAGGCTACAAGTCTGAAACCAAGGTGTTGGCAGGGTTGGTTTCTTTTGATGCTGCTTCCCTGGGACTGTAGGTGACCATCTTCTGTATTTTCACATGGTCTTTCTTCTGTGTATGTTTCCTTCTTACAAGGATATCAGTCATCGAGGATTAGGGCACACCCATAAGACTTCATTTTACCTTAGTTATCTTCTGAAAGGTTCTATCTCCAAATGACAGTCACATTCTGAGGTACTAGGTGCTAGGTCTTCAATATATAATTTGGGGAGTAAGGAGATACAATTCAGCTCATAAAACAACCCAACCAAAGTAATCGCAGCCTGCTGTGTTTCTGTCAATGCCTCTGAAAAGTTCAGTTCTTACTTAACAGCCTATTCCTGTCATTCGACAGTCCTTCTCTCCAACTCCCACTCCCAACCTCACACCAGATTATAGTTATAAAGCTGAATGAAGTCTCGCACTTCTAGGCTGTCGGGGTTGGTACAGGATTAACACATGTCCCAAGAAATAAATTAAGATGTGATATAATTTTCCTGATAAGTCAAAGCTTCCTACACTTTGTTTTGGAAAACAATTCTGGAATGATATAATCTAATGGGCCAGTAGAAGTCATTTTAGCCAAGAAGAGAGGGCCTGAGAAAAATTCAAAGAAAGTTCCAAAACAAAGTATGTACGAAAACTCAGAGAATAAAGTGTTGGGAAAACTTTTTAAGACTCTGGATCAAGCTATGTTTAAATTCAAAATTGTACCCAAACTGCCCATCTCAATAATAAACCTTTTGCTTCAGTCATTTAGAATTTGGCTACCTGTGAGTCACAACAGAAGGAATCCTTACTGAAACAAGTCTCGTTCATACAGATGAAAAGAAGGCATAGAAAGAGACTATCAGAATAAATCAGGAATGTTTCCTTTTTTCATGTGTTTGCCCTCTGTAGATAAGGCATCTGTGATACATTTCTAAAAGTCAAGATCAAATAAATAATTAAATAAATGTGTACAAAATACCTACTAAAATAAGATATTGCACTACAGTGTGTATGCAGTCTCAAAGGGGACACCATATATGTACATTCTCCACAGCCCCCGAAGGGATACAAATTAGTTCTGGGGGTGGAAAAAATATTGTTCTTTTTATGTATAAGGCATAGGTTTGCATACAGTCCATAAATTATAGAGTATATTGGTGGTATATGATTTCATAGGAGGAAAGGGCAGGTGGAATGGGAGACAGGAATCTGTCCACAAGACTCTAAAGGAGAGCAAGAAAACAAAAGGTTGAGAAACACTGTACTAATGGGTGTTGGGAGAGATGTAGATATAAATAAATGTGGGTGCAATAGCCTGTGATAAAGAAAGACAAATGTACAAGGGCTGAAGGAGTAAGCACTTTCAGCCCTACAGGGTCAGAGGAGTGAATGAAGAGTCAAAATACAGAAAATGATACTTCACCTTAGTCTGAAAGCTAGGGAGTCACGGAGAAAAGGCACCTCCTATTCAGAAGGACCATGTAAGCATAAAAGAACCCCAGTATGGCTGGAGTTTAGACTGTAAATGGAGGCTGGCACAACAAAAACAGGCAGAGCAGGCAGGACTATCTTATTGAGAGTGGATTAAACACCTAAGTGTTTTTATTCTCTTTTCAAAGAATTGTGGCAGTAGGGAGCTCTAATTTCAATTCAGTAGCTCAAAGCTGTCAAAGTCGGACTTCTGAAATTCTCTTTGTCTTTTCTTCCATGTTTGCTACTCCATTCATTCCAGGTGTCTCAGGCAGCTCCAGACATTCATATTTAAGGCAGGAAGCGATGTAGAAATGGCATTTATTTATATATCTGCTGACCATTATCTGGAAAGAAAAACCTTTCCAGAAAAGCAACTCATTCCCTACTCATTTGATTCATTGGGCCCATGAGGATTGCTGGGCCATCTCCAGTCACAGAGGAAACTGGGAAGATGGAGAACAGAATTGTCATGACTTGTTGAGGTGAAGTTTCCCAACATCTAGCTAAAGATAGACCTGTCGCTGTTGAAAATTTAATCTCAGTATTGCTGGAAAGAAATATATGGGGAGAAATATTTAGGCTAGGGTAGAAATGACAAACATCAAAATTATTTAGTTCTTTGTAACTAAAATTAAGCTTAGAATAAAATTCCAAAGTACTTTAGAAATTACTATTACAGAGGTGATGACTGGTGATTTTTACATAGATTTTCATCTTTCCAAATTTTCTATAGTGACTATGTATTAATCATATAATCAACAGAAAATAAACATTATAATAACTTCAAAGGAACAGTTCTTGATAAAATGACTGATTAGGGAAGAGAAGTAAACCATTTAAGAGGTAAAGTGGTGGAGAAATTAAGCCTAGCATATTCAGGTAATAGAACTAGGACAGAAAACATAAAGAAAATTAGTAAGACTCAAGAAGAGAAATATTAAGTGATTTTCAGAATTCAACTCATTTCAGTTCTTGAGAGGTGACTGCTAAAGTTTTTGGAACTTTTCAAGTTTATTTCAAGCATATCCATTAGTGAAAATTAAATTGTACAAACAGTTAATTAGATAAAGGGAGCAAACACTGAAAATAATCACTTCCTAATTATCATATTATATCTTACCATTGTCCATGCTTTTGAGGTTCAGTTCTTGTACTGGTGTGGTGAAAATGTCAGAGAATGGTGTCCTACTGGGTGTCTCTTGCCAAGCACTTTCAGTGATTTCAAATTGAAAGCCTGAAACAGGTCATAACAGGAGTATTTGCATCATAGAGATTGTCAAATGCTACGGAATTCACAGTTTGATAAATTGTTTTGTTTACTGTCTATACTCACATGAGAGAAAATGCTATTAATAAAAATTAAACTTAAATTGTGTCTTGTCTATAAGCAATACACTTGTAAATGGCACAAAAATTTGAGAATTTTCTACTGCCAGTACCACATCCATCACTAATTAATTCTTAAAACTTCTTTTCTTCTCTTAAAAATCTGAATATGCAATTATCATATGATCTGGGCTTTTATTGCACTCCTGGGAATTTATTCCAGAGAAATTAAAACTTATGATCACACAAAAACCTGTACATGAATGTTTTATAGCAGCTTAATTTGTAATAGTTCATATCTAGAAATAACCCAGGCATCCTTCAAAAAGAGAATGGTTAAACCTACTGAAATAAATTGTACCATGGAATATTATTCAGTAGTGAAAATGAAAAAAACTATTGATACATGCAACAACCTTATGAATCACTGGGAAATTATGCTGCTAAAAAATTATTCAAAGTTTATATACTGAATAACTTTATTTATAGAACATAACTGAAATGCCATCATTATAGAAATTCAAAAGCTGTCTGAAAACCCCTCCTGCCCTCCGCCAACTGTTTTCTTTCTCTTCTTCCCTCTTTTTCCTCATTGCATGTACTACGTGTTGATGATATCATGTGTTCTCATAGATTCAATTTACCATTTATAAGATAAAGTTTCCCAAACATGTACTCTCTCCTCTTCGAACTTTAAGCTCAGCTAGTGATTGGTCATACCCCCTGGATACCACATAGGCATTACAAACTGAGCAAATTCAAAATTTAATGAAAAATAAATTTAGTGGAGAAAAGCTAGTCTTCTTAACAAAATATGCTTCAGCATTTAGATATAGATATGAAGAAAGAGAGGAAGTGAAGGAGGGAGAGAGAGTGAGGAAGAAGGGAGGGAGGGAATAAGAGAGGAAGAGAGGGAGGTAGAAAGGAAGGAAGGAGGGAGAGAGGGAAGGAGAGAGGAAGAGAGAAGAAAAAAATGTGTCTGTACATTTTATTTTATGTAAAAACTAATTCAAAAGGATCATTGGTCTAAACATCACACCTAAAACTGCAAACCTTCTAGAAGAGAACATTAGCAAATATCTTTGTTACTTTAGGTTAAGCAAGGGTTTTTAGGCTACAACGTCTAAAGCATAGTTCTGAAAGAAAAAAAAATTGGTCTTCAACAAAATTAAAAATCTCCTATTTTTAATACAAATCATGTTGATAAGAGACTAAAGACAATTCATAAACTAGGAACAAATATATGCTCCCATTAGATATTTGATAAGAGATAAAGATGTCAAGTTAAGAAGAGTTAATAGTGATTCAATCTATATATAATCTAAGAAAATGTAAACTATCCAAAGTGATAGAAAGTACTTGTGGGGCTATCAGCAAAAAGGGGCCATCATAATCCAGGGAGAGGAGAAATCAAGAATGGAGGGCGGAAAGGCAAGGAGAATTACAAAAGAATTCAAGACACCAGTTGAAGGTGAAACATATTCTCTCTCTGCCTTGATTGAAGATTTGATGACTTCATAGGTCAAAACATCAAATAGTACTTTTTAATGTGCAGTATGTCACATGTCAATTAAACTTAATTTTAAAAAGAAGAAAGATCATAAGAGAAATATCAGATCAGTGGGGGAACTGGAAAAGATTAAATTTAGATTAAAAAGGATAATTTTTTTTCAGTATTGCAGAAAGAAAAGAAAAAGCACCAGGAACAAGTATAGGTAAGTCTCTGAGTTTTGTACTGAATAGCTAAGAGAGAATCTTTCTAACATCTTATATTTTTTCTGTAATGTGTAAGGTGAGACTTTCCTCTAAGGGAGACATGGAAATTACCCAAGTTTGAGACAGACACTATGGAAAGTAGGAACAGTGGCAGTGTGTCTCCTGGGTAACTTTCCCAATTTCCATGCGACTCAAGAGCCCTCTTTCCTTCAAGTATGTCATCACCTACCACGCCTTCAGAAAATGTGTCACTGTTGTTACTTCACAAGTATCTGTGTGATTATTAGTTATATCTTTCTCTCCCAATGGGCTAGATGACAATCTCTATGAAATGAAAAACTATTATATTTTTGCAAACTTCTTGTTCCCTGTGGCATTCTGACTGAGGGCCTGTCAGAGAGTGGGCCCTTGGGAAACAACTACCAAATGAGCAATTCAGGAAACCTCGAAGGGTCTCCTGGCAACACCAATGGTGCAGAAGAAATTGGAGGCCAAGATTTCCCAATAGCACCTATCTGCATGATTGTTATTTTTTCTCACAGTGCTTGGTTGGTCAGAGGTGGATGGACACTGAAATGATAAACAGCTATAGCAGGATAGCCACTGTTTCCTCATGACAGCCCAACAGATGAATATTGGACAAACACATTGACTTGAGATAGATTATAAACATGTTTTTTGCAACCAAATCAAATTGCAGAAAGGGTTGAACTTTAACAATTATTATAATTTTATAAATACCTAAAGGGACTCAATAAAACAAGCCAATGAAATTCACTTGCTTACAAATGAATGATGAAATATTGAATAATTGATTCCTCTCCCTAAGGCAGTTGTGTTATGGAAGAATTAAAGAGTCCAATCTTGAATATTTTTTCCCGTCTGCTCCTTTTTATCATAACTGTCATAAAACCACAAATTCAATAATGTACTTTTTAAATACTTTATTTCTTTAGAGCAGTTTTAGGATTACAACTAATTTGAGAGGAAGATACAGAAATTTTCCATATACCTTCTGCCCCCAAGAAAGTATAGTGTCCCTGATTATTAACATCACTCACCAGAATGGTCTATTTTTTACCATGGTTGGGCCTACATCAACACATCAGAATTATCCAAAGTCCATAGTTTGTCTTAGGTTTCACTCATGCTATTTGTATATTCTATGTGTTTGGAAAATGTATAATGATACGATTCCATAATTACAGTATCATAGAATAGATTCACTGCTCTAAAAATCTGCTCTCTCCTATTCATCTCACTCATCCCATCCCTGGCAACCACTGATGTTTTTACTGTCTTCATAATTTTGTCATTTCCATAAGGTCATATAACTGGACTCATACAGGACACAGTCTTTACAGATTGGCTTCTTTCACTTAGTAGTAAGTATACAAGTTTCTTCCTTGTTTCTCATGGCTTGATAGCTCATTAAGTTTTCAAATCTTTTGGGTAAATACCAAGGGGCAAAATTGCTAGACTTAATGACAAGACTAGATTTAGTTTTAAAAGACCACCAAACTGTGTCAAAGTGGTTGTGTCATGTTGTAGTCTCATCAGCAATGTACGAAAGCTCCTGTGGCTCCTCATCCTCGCCAGCACCTGGTGTAGTCAGAGTCCTAGATTTGGACATTCTAATTGGTATGTAGTGGTGTCTCATCGTTGTTCAAATTTGCATTTCCCTGAGGGTAATGTGATGTGGAGCATTGTTGCACAGGAATTTTGTCGTCTGTATATCTTTCTGGTGAGGTGTCTGCTAAGGGTTTAGCCTACTTTTTAAATCAGATTGTTTTCTTTGTATATTTGGAATAACAGTGTTTTATCAGATGTGGCTTTTGCAAAATAATTTCTATCTAATTACTGTTTCTATATGAGAAGATGAATGCTAATGGAACTAACTGTGGTAATCATTTCACAATATGTATAAACCAAATGAACATGCTGTATGATCTTATATAACATATGTCAACTATTACAACTTGTACATGTCAACTATTTCTCAATACAAGTGGGCAAAACTAAATAGCAAAAACAAAAGACAAAATATTTTCTTTCCCTTCCTCATGCCTGAGTATGGGGGATTTTTCTCAATTATTTACCATGGGACTCTGACTGAGGTCCTGGAGATAATGTCACAACACCGTGGAAGCCATCTCAGGACTGTGTCCCCTGGAATTTTAACACTCAGAGTTGTCCACACTGAGCCTACAGCAACTCATCAATCATAGTTCTGGTTTTTCTACCCTGGCACTGGATCCTGGGGGGATTTATGCAGCAGTTTCTGCTCACAAGTCTCAGCTCTGTGAGCTGAGATGCCCCATACTACCTGCCTGTCCCACCTGGGGAGCAGTGTTCTGCCTTTGTGTCCTGCCCTCTCTTATTGATCCAAGAGGAGGTATTGATTTTTAAGTCTGCTCAGCTTTTTACTTCTTGTTAGGACAGAATGAAGACTTCCAAGCTCCTTACATCTTGAACCAGAAACCAAAAGTTCCTTCAACAATGTACTTTTAATTCAAAATAACTGATTTATTGGCAGAAACCACTTTGAGGAAACCACATGGGAAGAGACATTTAACTGGGGGAATTTGGGGTGATTCTCCACCCTTCTGTGTATCCTCATCCTGTCAACAAGACATGTCAACAAGACTTATAAAAATTGTATTGTTTGATAAGGTAAGTTCTGACTCAACAATGTGAACAGGTGCTTGGAAACTGTGAAACAATGTTGATGGAAAGCAGGTCCTTGATGAACAATGTTTTGTTCAGTCTTATCAATGTCATAAAGAAATGAATGACATTGTACCAAACAATGGTATTTGAGGAAATGCTTTGCTTCTTGGACTAAAAATCTGGGTTGGGCTTGTGGCTTGCTTTAGCCAGTAAGATATGACAAAGTGAAGTTGTGACAGGTTTGAAGTAGGCCTCAAGAGGCCCTGCATGTACAGCTCCATTTTCTCCCTTATGCCTCTGCCTCAGTCCCTTTGCTCAAAGATGTTAGACTGAGAGTACAGGAAAGTTAACTCAGTCAAACCATCCTAGACCAGCTTTTCAGCGGGACAAGAGTGGGAGAAATTATGTAGCTATAGATAAAAACTCCAGGGAGTAATGGTTGGAAGGAATGAAGGTATTGGGAAGAGTGAAAAGGAGCAGAGTTGGTGCATCAGAAGCTAAATTTCTAGCATATTCGGATACCATTCTAAAATATGGCAGTGAAATCTCACCTAACCCAGGAAAAGACCATTTTAAATATATATATTTTTTGCCATGCTTTTTGTAATAAATTTATTGGATGTTTTGTATGCCCAGATTATTATTCTGATAGTATGACATTTTTGGAAGATGTCTAACTAAAGACCTATAAATGTGTTTTTAAATATTGCATATAATTGCCACATATGTTTATACCATATTTTGCTTTGACCATATGTTAAAGACACCTGTTATTTTTATTGATTCAGAAATTCTTCCTGTTTTATATTTCCTCTACTTCCAGTGGGGGAATTTATGCTTGCATGTTGGAGTAGAGATGAAGCCCACAGAAGTGAGCACAAAACCCAAAATTGGCAAATCAGAATTTCCCATATCCCTGGTTAGTTCAAGTGTAGATATATGATTCACCCTAGGCAAAGTTAGTCCTGTTATGGAGTTCTCTGCTGTATTTACTGAGAAAGATTGTCCTTTTTCCTACGTTAGTAACCTAATAAGAGATGAGTGTGGGGCATCGGAAGCCATCTTGCCTATTATTTGCAACAGAGCTTGTATGAAAGATGGCAAGAAAGAGAGAGTCCTGATAACATTATTTAAGTCCCTGAATTCAGTCCTGGCTGAAGCCAAGTGGAATTTTTAGATAAGTGAGCCAGTACACCCTCTTTAATGTCTAATGCTATTTCAATCGTGCTTCCATTTCTTACAACAAACAACTTCTAACAAATATAGCATAGTTCTAGGATCTTGGTGGCTGTCTTACTCACCCTGCACACATAAACCTGCTTGATCAAGAACTGATTGTCTCACTCCCTGAAGTTACAGACTCAAGATACATTTCAAAGGAAGGTGCTCAAATCGGGTCTGAAATGGTTACACGGGAAAGCATGAGAACCTATGCTCGCAAGAAGTGGCCCAGAAAAAGAGCAGATACAAATACAAAGTGCATGAAAAGGACACAGGATTAACAATATCTAACACTGCCACATGGAGTAAGAAGTAAGTCAAAGGAGATGGCAAGTGAGTTCAATATGTGTTATGCAGGTGCTCATGAATAACAATAACAAGAACATGAATAACAGTTTCAAGAAAATAAGAAAGGGAAGAAGGAGAAAGGAAACTCCTCTCCATCACACAGAACTAGGTGTGATTTTTACCCCATTGGCCCTCAGCATTTCTCTTACTGGATGGTGCTGTGTACATTTCAAGTTATTGTCAGCCCTAGGTGTTGGCTGTCTGCCAGGTCTGTGCCCAGGGTCTGTTCCTGCTGTTTTAATCATTATGACACAAGGAAAGAAGAAGGAATCCCAGCAGAACCATTCCCAGTCTGTATTCTAAACCCTCCCTGAGGCTATTTGTAGAAATCACCTCACTTCAGTCATGTCCCATGGCTTCTCTGGAAGGCCAGCAGCCAGCCACAAAGTCTCTCCTGGTCACTTACTCAGCTGCAGAGGACATTAGTTTGAGGCACTTACTTCTTTGGGGAAAGGAGAACTACACCAGGTAACAGACAAAGCTCCCTTGTTATAAAAGTTTCTGGGTAACACAACTATTTCCAAATCCACAAGTGACTCAGGGGAACCAATTCTTTCAATAGTCCCGAGGGTAGAAAAGTATTCAAGCAGCAGTAAATTCTTAAAAGGGAAGTACCTGGTTATTTATTGTTTATATGAAAATTAAGAGAAAGGAACCCTTACAAGTTTTACAAAGTCACTGTACTTTAGTATTTAAAAAGGACCTGCAGGGATATTAAACTTGAAGAGAGTGCTGAGAGGTATATTGGAAGAAAGATAGTGTATCCATTTTATGGATATAGAAACTGAAATATAGAAAGATATACTTTATTTATTCAAACCATACAGCAACTAAGTAATAAAGCCAGGATTCAAGAGCACTTATGAAGACATTTATTTAATAAGCCACAACTGACTACCTGTAAGTTCTTGCTACCGGAGATACAAGTTTATATCTAAAGCACATCATTTTTTCCAACTGATGCAATTTCTTCAGTAAAAGAAGGAAGAGTAGCATTAAGATTAACATGTTAAGAAGTTTTTAAGACAGTACATTGTAACATATTGTATGTTCAACTAAATAAAAGTATACTAGAAGCAGCGGACACATAAAAAAATACTCCAGAGGAAAAAAGTCAAAATCTTAAGGGTGGATTAGTCAGTTCTACCTCGTAGACACAGGAAAGTTTAAATAAAGAAGTCTTCACAGCACTGATGACATGTATGAGCAAGACCTTGAAATAAGAGTAAAATGGGGGCTTTCAGGTGAAGGCTAGACCTTACAGCTAAGAAGAGTGAGAGACCAGGTATGGAGACCACACATGTAATCATTAGATATTCATGGAAGATCTTGGAGGATGCATGAGAAATTAAAGACAAACACTTCTTTTCCAAGACATATTAGCACTTTCCCATACATTTTCCATAAGATGTCACCTCTAAACTTCAGAGGACTTTTCTTTGGTCTTTAAACATCAACCCCCTCTCCTGCATACCTTTTCCATTAATTTCTATTTTTTTAAGTTTCACTATGCCATAAATAATATGAAACTCCAGCTAAGAAATCCTACCTAGTTTATAAATCAGTCAATAAAACCAAATATAACAGTATCTTAATGATTCTAGTGGCCTAGATAAAAGAAAATAAATAGCTGTGAAGGGTGTCTATTTGTGTATAAATATAAATATTATTTTATTTCTCTATAAAGCTACCAAGAAGCTAAAGTCAAGATAAACTCCTCCCTTGACAGTAAATATTAGAAAGACCATGACACACACTTTGTTTTTGAAGAGTGAGTTGTGTCTGCAGTAGCTAGTATTTAAACTACATAGAAATAGAAGGATCTGATACCACTTAGGCAAATTTATAAAGCCTCCCATCATCATACTTCATATAGATTCTCAGACTAATCCAATATCATAGCTTTCCAAACCATATCTTTTATAATATTCATGATGTTTTATTATTTATTCAAGAAATGTGTTGGGAACATTTTTATGTGTAATTATGAATTTAGGCATTGCCATGGCATAAATCTCAGGCACCAAAAATGCATGCAGTATCTCCAACTCACCTTTTGGGTAAGAAAACAGGGTACAAATAAATAGACTCCTTTAGTCACTACCATATATCTTTTAATTTTGCAAGAATCAACTTTGTCTGAAAGCATATCCTGTATTAACCAAACAACTTTTACTAGCTCTTAGTGACAGAAGATTAAATATTAACTACCCTCTTAGTTGTTGCCAAAGGTTCTTAGATATTATACATGTTTTTTTTTTTTTGTGACAGTCTAGTAATTTTTTATGTCTACAGTCTTATACTTTGGGCCTCAAGACCCTTTTATATTCTTAAATATTATTAAAGACACCTCCCCCCATTTTCATTTGCATAAATTAGATCTACTTATAGTTGATATATTAAAAATTCAAACTAGGAAATTTTTAAAACACTTATTTATAAATTCACTTGACATGACACTAATAAACCAATTGTGTGTTAATAAAAATAATATAGTGATGAAAATAATATTTTTCCAAAACAAAGCAATAATTAGTAAGAAAAAAGTTTCCTTTTTTTGGGTTTCACATTAGAATCTCTATTGCCAACCAGATTCTCCTTTCTGCTTCTTCATTTAATCTACACATATCATATTGCCTCTTGAAGACCGTGTGTATTTGTGAGAGAGTGAGAAGGAAAAAATATCTCCATATCATTATTGAATTCTCTTTGGTCATGTGGTACCTCTCCCCCAACACACACACACAAAAGGTCATGGGGACTCAAGGATTCCTGGACACACTCTGAGAACTAGCATTACAAAAGCTAAACCTACAAAGATTAGGACTGTTTCTGCTTTGCACTAAGGGTCATATTTGACAGAAGGGCCCCTGCTCCCTAAAGCTTCTACTGACTGAGAGTTGTGCTGTGGACACAGCAGTGGCATGCCAATTTGTACAACTAAAAGGCAGCAACGAGCTGTAATAGGAGGTTCAGGTTATGAAAGGACGGCCCCCGCCACGGTGGAGAGGCTTCACAATAATTACAGTATGATTTTATTGGAGGGTCTCCACATCACAACAATAAAAGCATACAATTCAATTGTCGATAAAAGGTAGGAGAGGTTACAAGCTACTAATAGGAGGTTCAGGAGGCCAATGGAGGAACTATGGCATTGCGGGTACAGAACTTTCTTTTCAGCATTAGTTCATTGAGGAGAGGGAGCACTTCTCTAGTAAGAGCCTCTGATGGCAGCTGCCAAAAGATGGAAAAAGCTTTGGGGCTCTTTTGGGCATGGAGTCCATAGCATCTCAGACGGGCTTATTTCAGTTTCCACACTGACACTGCTTTCAGATGTGTATTATCTTATCAGGCCACATGCTAGTTTTGATTTGGGCTTGATCTCCCAGCACAGCTAAGTTTTTATCTATCCTTGTCTGGCATTTATCAGTGACAAGTCATCACTTTTTAATCAATAACGTAAGTCATGCCATCTCAATTGTCCTCCCCTCTCCATCAGTAGGATCATTACAATATCAACACATATCAATAGCCTGCCAACTATGATGCAGACAGCTGTAGTTCAAACTACAACATCTAATATCCCAGGCATCCAATGCTCCACCTGTATACAGCAGGTACTCAATTAACATAATTTCATTACAACATTAATGAGAAAAAAATCCCAGTCAAAAAACTGACCTAAGTAACATTATTGAAGAACCTTCTTTCATTCCATGTTGTGTTGCTTAAAGTCACAGTTTCCAAGAACCTATTAGTGAAATTAAGTGGGGACTTTCTGTATACTCTTTCTTCCTCTAAATCTGTTTTCCCACATAAATACCAGAACATTCTTTCACTATACAGAATCTTATCATGACTCTTAAAAACCCTTGGACTAAAGTCTTAATAAGGTTTGTAAGACTGGACTGGACTGACTGAACCATACTTTCCTCTCTAGCTTTTTCTTGGTTCCAAGAATATTGTCTTATTTTATTTTAATTCCTTGGATGCAGACTGCTTCTCATACGGGATCTTCGGTAAATCTCTTCTTTCTACCCTGGAAACTCTTTCATCCCTCTCATATCTTAAATACCTTCTTAAATAGTCATTTACTTCTAATTTTTTAATGGTCAGGTTCCTGACCACTCTCTGTGAACCAGGCTAAATGCCTCAACTGCATTACCATATTCTTCTCCTTCATAATGTTTAGTGCATTTGTATTTTTTAAATTTATTTACCTGATTTATTGATGAATGTTTGTCTGTGCCACTAGAATATAAACTCCCTGAAGATAGGAATTTTTTATTTGTTTGTTTTTGCTAAGCATTATATGCTTACTGTCCAAAATCAATGTTTGTAAAGAACAAACATTTAGTAAGTTGTGAATGAATAAATAAATGGTTGTATGGGGTAGAAACAAGGCATGGTTTGGAGTTGAAAAGATCTAAGTTAGGGATCTTTTTCTGCCACTCAGCTAAGTCTCCTCAAACAGCTCACATTTCTTTTTCCTCCGCTCCACTTTCTTCATCAATAAAGAGGAGACAGCAACAATTAATTATTATGCAACAAGTAACAATTGACTATCTCTACATTCCCAGTACTTTGTATGGATCTGGGGAACCCAAGGCTAAAAGTTGGAATTAATTCATATATTCCTTTAATTTACATTCTCACTGGGGAGACAGACAAGATACAAGTAAGTAGACTAATAGAACTGTGATAAGCACCATGAAGCATCCACAACAGGAGATGAGGTAGAGCTTAATGGGGGTGGGGTACGGTAGACAGAGTGATGACAAAGACATCTCTGGTAAATGAAACTTGAAACTGAGACATGAGGGTTTTATGAAGAAGGAATTTTAAGTAGAGGAAACAATATGGGCAAAAGTCTTGAGTCTGGAAAGAAAGAATTCAGGGAGATGAAAGAAGATGGCAGTGTACTGAGTATGAGAGAGTAGCATAAAATGAGCTTGGAGATAGAATCAGGAGCACAATTATGCAGAAGTTTGTAGGCAGTCTGCTAAGGATATCATGAGAGTCATCTGAGAAAATCTATGTGAAAGCACTTCAAAGAAGGAGCTGGCACATGAGACATGTTCAATAAATGGAAGTTATTAAGGTTGCATTATCTCTTCACCAATAATCCCAAGAAGACAGCAAATAGATAAGATATTGGAATTGACACATCCTCTCAAGAGGTGGCTTGGTCTCTATTCAGAGGGGATCTTGGCTTGTTGAGATCCCTAGAGAATTGAATTTTAGCAAAGTAATTAGTGACCTTTCTAGTTAAAGGTAGCCACTGTCAGGAAGAAAAAATAAATCCTGATAGAGGGATTAGAATGCTCAACTAACATCTCATAAACCTGGGGTGGGGGAGGGAAAAAGAAAGAGAGAGGGAAAAAGGGAGGGTGGGAGAGGGAGTGGGAGAGGGAGAGGGGGGGGAGAGAGAGAGAGAGAAAGAGAGAGAGAGAGAAAGAGGGGGGGTGTTATATCTGTCTTTTTTTTTTTTTCATTTCATTTGTTTTTTTTAATAATCAGAATGAAATGCTACCTCCTTAGCCCCAACCTCCAAGGTCTGGGTTGCAGGTCTCTTCTCAGCTAAGAACACTGTTTTAAAAATGGTCACATTAAATATACATTTGCTGTTGAGTTTCTGAGATTGCTAAGGGACTATTTTTCAGAATAAATCACTTTCCACAGCACGTTTAATATGAAATGAGTGTATCTGTGCTATTCATCAGAGCAATCATTTTTTTTTTTAATGTCTGGGATTATTCTGGGGATATTCTCAACTGTTGTCTACTGTTGTTGGGTATTTTATCAAGCTGGTAATTTTTTTTCTCCTTGAGATATAGGACTTGATCCCATGATATTCTGCCTAGCTGACTTGACAAGGAGTAGGTGATAGGTGTGTATCTATTGCATTATGATTGCCTTTACCTCTGGCTTCTACTTTTTCTCCTTTTTTTTACTCATGGATAGCACATCAGTCAGGATAGACAGGGTTATGCTGTAGTAACAAATAAACACAAAATATAAGTGATTTGTATCAGTGGTCTATTTCTCATTCACGAGTCCATCACAGTCTGACTACACTGATTTTCTTACCCAAAAGGTGAATTGGATATTGAATCAATTTTTAGTGCATGAGATTTATGCCATGGCAATGCCTAAATTCATAATTTACACATTAAAAAGTTCCAAAGATATATTTATTGAATAAATAGTAAAACCTCATGAACATCATAAAAGACATGGTCTGAAAGCTATGATACTGGGTTAATCTAAGACTATATATGAAGCAGACTAATTGGAATCCAAGATGACTGAGCAGCCTTCACCTGGGTATTGCAAGTCTTATGGCAGAAGGAAAAAGAACACAGTGATCTATGACTTGGCTCTTACAGGTGGTGCTCAGAAGTGACACGTTACCCTCAATCACATTAATTGGTTAAATGAACTACGTGGACAGGCCTAACATCAGTGGTACAGGGGAGAATGATTCTATTTAAAAGAGGGGTAGTAATCATCACTGAGCAATAAAAGAATATAGTACAGACAGGCTTCACCAAGGAACAGTCTACACAGAGCGGAGCGAGAAGTTGAAGTGAGACATGGAATTTGGAAACAATAAAACCTAGATATAGGTCCTGGTTTTGCTATATAGCAACTGCATTATTTCAAATTAATTCTTTTCAGGTTTGGCTCCAGTCTCCTCATCCAAAGCATAATGATAGCAAGAGAGTCTCAAAGGACCATGCAAAAGGAGTAACAAATGCATGTAATGCACAGAATCTTTCTATAGAATTATTTGGTTCATTTTAGGTTTTGTCTTTTTTTTTTAAGATTTTTTTTTTATTTATACATACAAGCTGGGGTACAGGCCAGAGGTGGGGGGGGGCGGAGAGAGGGCTCACCAGAGACAGAGTGGGGAGCAGAACAGGCAGATCAGAAATACACTGCTGAGGGGAGCAGCGGGCGAGGCAGGAGAGGTCTTGCCGCACCATGTGGGAATCTCCCCGGCCGGGCGTCGAACTCGCGTTGCCGCTGCCGACAGCTCCACAGCGCAGCGCCTAACCGCTGCGCCACCAGGGAGGCCCTTTTTTAGGTTTTGTCTTTAATTGCTTGATCTATTTCCTCTATCCAAATTCAACATAATATTCATTGCAACCTGACTTTCTTCCACCATTCTGCTGCTTTGTTTGAGGTCATAGTGACCACTTAACTGCTAAGGTAACACTATTTAGTCCTTAGCCTTCTTGGCTTCTTACTTAACATCACTTACCATTACCCTGCTGAAATCCTTTCTTCTCCTCAAGGCTGTGTGATGCTGTGCCTTCTACCTCACTCATTGTTCCCTGTCCATCTTCCCTTCATCTTGTCATGCACATAGTGTTGACTTTGCCTAAGATCCAACCTGTTCTCTAGTCTAGCTATACCTTTTCCTTGTGAAACAAAGACAGTTGGTAAGCATGGAGATCTCAGAGTCAGGAAGTCCTGCATCCTAATCTGACCTTTGCTGTTCAGCCCTATATTACCTAGTTCAACCTTTCTTTGTTAACACAATAAGGATACTAATACTTACCTCAAATATTTATTGGAAATAGCAAATGAGAAAACCTATATGTAGTGCCAGGCCCTGTGCTGAGAACCTACCAAACATGCAACACATAGTAGTGCCATCCTCTGTCCATACCTGCCGTGAAAATTTCCTGCAAATTCCATCACTTCATGTGGACAGTGGTCAAAAACAATAGCTACTCCCATTGGTACTTGAGGATTCCAGTCAGAATACATTTCATTGAGTAATGCCAGTGTTCACTGAAAGCCCCACCATCCTGAGAACACGTGTATTTAGATGGAAGACTTTTAGGTGGGGGCATTCATAGCATAAAGCATAGCATAAATGTGTCATTAACTTTATCTCAGGTTAATCTGAGATATCTCATCATCTCACACCATAGTGAACAGTTAAGAGTTTGAAATTTAGAGCTAAGTTACCAGAGTTTGATTATTGTCTCAAAGTTCCTACTTCTCCAAACAAATTACTTTACTCCTCTGCCTATAATTTCCCTCATTTGTCAAATGAGTACAAAATGGTGATAATCTCACTGAAGTGTTGGGAGGATCCTATTTGTTAATATAAACAAAATGCTTAAATTTGTGCTTAGTAACTAGTGAACATTCCATCAATATTAGCTACATTTCCATCATCATCAACAGAAATTATTTTGCTGAGAAGAGAGTTTTTGCATTAGCCATCAAGACACATCAAATCATCACTCAATGAAGAGTCATCAGCATTCCTTACTGGGGACTTCTGACTGATCTATCTTCCTTCTTTAGTGTTTTCTCTTCCCCCACTCCAGGATACCAGTATTTGCTCCTGGCCTTACAGGGATGTCAGAGGATTCATGAAATAACATCCATAAGACACTTTCAGCTCCCTGGAAGCAGAGTGTTTGATAAATAAAAGGTTATTACCATTGCAATGATATCTCATATGACTCTAGCCCTTCTCAGTCCAGAGGGATCCTGAAATGGTTTGCAAAACTTGAAGCACAAATGAGAATCACCAAGTAACAACTCAGATAGAGTAGCCACTGCACATAGCCATTGAATCTTCAGCACCTCCAAAGACCTAAACCCACTGGTTCCAGCCAGGGCATAAGAAACACTGAAATTGATTCAAAGGGTGCTTTAAGATAAAAAGTAGAGCTCAGTTCACTGAGCAGGACAGGAGACAGACACTGGTTCAGACACTTAAAATTATATGGAAAATGACAAATTAATGAGAAAAACCAGAAGATCAATTTCCCAACTAAACAGGGAATGGTTCAATATGTAATTTCCTTACGGTTTCCCATCCGTATCATTGAAGTAATATATTGAAAGTATTCTCTATAAAACTGGTTGTCCAAAATTTTAAGAAATCTTGCCGATAGCCAAATGCTTCCCTAATTCTTCAAAGTAAATCCTACCGCAACACAGCATTATTTCATAAATCAGGTTAAAGGGCACTAACCTTAAACTCAAGTTTTCCCATCTGACTGCTTACTCAGTTCTGGCTTGACATCTTGAATGTGCCCTCAAACTCTGCCTTATCTAATACAAAGAATGTCGCTATACTAGCCTAACAGACAAGCTTTGGTCACATGTCCTACTTTCATTCCATGCAAGTGTCTAAAACTTGACCCTCCCTCCAGTGACTCTGAGGAACTGTCCCTTGATAGGCAGCCACTCTGCGCCAACATTCAGACAAGGTGCTAAATTCTGACTTACACTGGCCTCTTCCCCTGCAACCTGCGATTAGGCTTCCACTATGAATCTCCACTCAGGAATAGGCAACATTCTATGGCTCAAGTCACTCCACAAATATCAGGTGGGAGTAAGTCAAATGTCTGCAGCCAAATGTATCCTATCCTGTATAATACGTCATCTGAAGAAAAATAGTAAACTTTTAATTTTAGCATCCTGATGCTATCTGCCTCGTTAAGGCTGCCTTCTCATACCTAGACCACAAAAGAAGCTTTGGAAATAGACTAACAGCATTGAAAAATAAGCATAAAGAATTTGCCCTACCTCTAGCAGTCTTAAAAATAATTAATTAGTGTAATTTTAAAAGTTTAGAAGTAAGACATAATGGAATGCAAAAAATAACAAATGGGATTAATGTAAATTATATTAACATGACAATATTAGAGAGAAAAATTAGTCATAAATTTACCTTAAACCTAATACTAAAAATAAGTGCCTAGAGATATATGGTTTAAAAGAAAATAGTCACAAAATTACAGAAGAAAATGTTGAAGAATCACTTTATAACCTCAGAGTGAAGCATAGTTTAGTGTGGTATTAAATGTAGGGACTATATAGGAAAACGTTTTATGTATTATTACACAAAATAACAAACTCAGATCAATCAAAATGTGAGAGAAAAATGAAAAAATGAGGGAAATTTTTGTAATTTATATGAAAAATAAAGGGTAGTCTTGTTAGATGTATAATTCATGCCTATAAGATAATAAGAAAATCTGAATGTAAATTGAGGCTACCGGGTTGGGAGGGGGACCAGAGTGTGGAGCGAGCGCAATGAAGTATGGTGGAAGCCTTTGTTGCTCATTTATTATTACAGTAGTCCATTTACTGTCAGTAGCCACTGTGTTCTAGGTGGACTATGTCAGAAAGGAAGAGGAGAAAGAGCTGAGAAAGGAAAAGATATATTGGTAATGGAATGCCAACAGTCTGGTTGAGTTTGGGAAAAGACAGATAAGTGCCAAACCATCACACTAATGGTTACTTAAATAAATGGCATCAGTTAAACCAGCACATATGGCTGAGCTGCTTAACCTTTCAAATTGTATTTCCTCATTAACAACGTGGGAACAGTAATACTTGTCTTTAAGAATTAAGTAAGTTGCCAGAAGGGCCCCTGGAGCAGTAACTAACACAAAGTAGGTGCCCAAGAATGGTAACTACAATAATAATGCCTATCCCTTTATCACAGTGGTTCTCAACCAGGGCAATGTTGTCCCTCAGGGGACATATCTTGGTTTGGTTGGCACAAGAGTAGGGTGGGGGACACAATGCTGACTTCTAGCAGGTAGAGACCAGGGATTCCACAGCATATTCACAATGCACAGGACATCCAGCCCAAAATGTCAATAGCACCGAGGTTGAAAATCCTGCTTTATTCCCTAATTTGTAAAATCAACCATCTCACAGGCTGAGACCATAAGGGGGACTTAAAGAGAATAGCAACTATATAGAGACACAATCTAAGATTTCCTTTGAATTCTTACTACCCTCTCTTCAACCATTGCAAGTCTTTACTTTCATGCCCTCTGTTTACCATTCAGGTTACATCACTTCTTTGCCCCTGCACCTCCAAGCCGTTTCCTCTGCTAGCAATACCAGCTGCATCTACAGCGTCCATTCGCTTTGCTATTGCAACAACTATATTCCTTCCCCGAGGCCCTAGTCTGTCTCCTTATGGTCTTTAAAATTCAATTTAACTGGGTTAAATTGTCTTTACACTCCTCCACTCCTCTGCAACTGCCAGTCCTTCTAATTGTCTCTCTGACTCTGACCCTTCTCTCATTTCTACAACTCACTAACTGGAATCAATATATTAGCCTTAATTTATTTGGAGAATCTAAATAACATACCATAGGAGTTAACATTTATAGAATATATTCACTTTTAGCTATCCTGTTACAACAGTGAAGTTAATAAAATTGACATCTAATTACAACTAACAAGCACGGTCTTATTACAACTAAAGCAATAAAGAAAACATTGGGGATTGTGCTACCCACCCTACAGGAACTGCTCGTTACCAAGAGCATCACTCATTGGCCCCACTTGATGATAGTTCAGTGTCCCTATGGGTAGAACTGTAATTCAGTCTACTGGCCTTAAAAATCATCACTGCTCTCTTCCATCTACTAGAGAAACTATGCAATCCAGACTTTAGGGTACAGATCCAATCTGTACATTGTTTATTGCCTGGGTTCACACCTGCTTGCTGGGTAGTGGACCTCAGGTGAATGACTTATCTTGTTGTGTCTCAACTGTTAAGTGGGTTTACTTACTTTGTAGGATTTTGATGAGGATTAAGCGCTAACCCATATAAAATGTTTTAAACTATTTCTAATGTGTTCCTTATGAACACCCTGTTACGTCTCAATTTTTCATTTTCTCCCCAACCTTTACTAGCAGAAAGCAGTTGAACATATTCAATCAGCTTTAATACTTGTAACAAGAAAGTCACATTACCCTCATTTTATAAATGACAGAACTGAGATATGACAGAACTGAGATAGCTGTTGCTATTTTTGCATTAACTTATACCCCCAAAAGCAGTGGAACAGAAACAGTCATTTTGTTTTGCTTATAGATTGTTTACAATAGAGCTCTGGACAAGGCACAGGAGGAAAGTCTTGTCTGCTCCACACAGTCTAGAGCCTCTATGGGAAAGACTCCATGGGGGAAACTCACAGGCTGAGTGACCGGGGGCTGGGCATGGACACTGCAGGAATCTTCACATGACTGGGGTTTGACACAGGCATGTCTGTGCACAGTCCCTGGCTGTGGGCTGGGGCCTGCACCAGATGGAGGCGTGGGGCACCTGCACAGGTCCCCTCTATATGGCCTGGGATTCCTTCACAGCAGTGCAGGCACAGGCGAGAGGAGGACTCTCGCAAGGCAGCTCCAGTCTCCAGGGATTAAAGTGATTAAAGGGATTAAGCTACATCACCTTAGATGAGACATGTTCTTAAATTTTTTTTTATTGAGGTAATGTTGTCTTACATCATTGTTTGTATTTGGAGGTACAGGATCCCCCTGTCTGCTGTCACCAAAGCACCCACAGTCCATCACCATAGTCCACTGGGTTTCCCCCCACTTTGTACTCATCCCGCTCCCTTCTCATCCCCTTTTGAATGTTTGGTTTCTATAATCAGCTTTCAAGAGCTGGTTTTTGAGTTTGAATTTGTCTAACCCTTTCTCCTGGTGTTCTCTATATTCCCTATATTCCATGCATAAGTGACGAACAGTTCCTGAAAGTCTTACACCATTGTTTCAGCCACATTGTGTTGGTAGCAGTGAATCAGAGGACTGTTCACATTCAAGGAGAGGGAAATCAGGCTCCATCTCTTGATGGAGGTATAACACTCATTTGGAAAAGATTTGAGGATGGCAGATAGGGTTCCAATAATCTTAGGAAAAATGCAAGATGCTATATGGAAGAATTTAGGATTTGCCAAATATTTTACAAATAAATAAATGAAAATACCAGAATAAGAACACATGGCTTTTGATTTTCAAAGTTCTGTTTTCTCAGTGGCCCCACAGATCTTTCTATTACTTGTAAATAATGAGAATTACTGTTGCGCATTTGGTGGCAGGTATATCTGAAGGCTTGGTCCTTTAGGGATGCAACTGAGGGCTAGCAGGTTGTACCAGGAAAGCATCCCAATAAATTGTTCAAACTTAATAGGTGCTCACTGAGCATTTATACAGGGCATAGGTGAATACACAAGTGTAGCAATACCAGATGAAGATGTAGACAAAGGTTAGGTAGCAGGTAATTAAAGGGACAGAGCAACACTTATCTAAAGCTGTTTTGTACTAGTTAGCCAAGGGAAAGGGGATGTTTCCCCATGGCTCTACCCAATTTATTGTAGCAGTGATTACTGGAGCTCTGGTCCAAATGGTTCTTTGTTCCCATTTGTCATTTTATTAAGGATATGGGCAGCATCCTCAGAACACTGTGACTTAGACAGGCATAAACATGATCTGGGAGGGATCTAGGAATTCCTGTTTCCCCAGCCTCAGTGGGCAGTGCTTAGCTCCTACTAAGTAAGGTAGTATGGTCCCACAAAGCTGTCTAAATTCTAATACCTGAAATTTGTGAATATGTTCTCATACATGGCAAGGGGAAATTCAGGTTGCCGGTGTAATTAAGGTTGCTATCCAACATGAGATGCAAGAGATTATCTGGGATTATGGGGGTGGAGGGCTCAATGTTATTATGAGAGCCCTTGTAAGTGAAAGAGGAGCAAAACTGTGTCAGAGTTAGACAAAGAGACATAACAGTGGAAGTGGAAGACAGGGTGGTGTAATTGCCGGCTTTGACGAAGACCCGAAACCAAGGACCTCAAGTGACCCACACACACCAGAAAAGACAAGAAAACAGATTCTCCCCTGAAGTTTCCACAAGGAACACAGATCTGCCCAGTGAGACCCTGCCTGGACTTTTGATTCCAGACATGTCACATAATAAAATTGTACTGTTTCATACCATCAAGTTGGTGGTATTTTATTACAGTAGCATGAGACACTGATACACCTATTATAATTACTAACCGACAACTCCATCATTAGCACCACTGTCAGACTGCAAAATGAAACTCCAGCCTGAGGGGGCCTCCCTGGTAGCGTGGGGGGTTAAGTCTCAAGGCTCTCACTGCTGCAGCCTGAGTTCAATCCCCACTAGGAAGCTGACCCACATATGGCACAGCAGAGCTCTCCTGTCTTGCCTGCTGCTCCCCTCAGCAGTGTATTTCAGTGAATCCACCTGTCCTGCCCCCACTCTGTCTCCGGTGCATCTTCTCATCCCCCGCGCCCCATCCTATACCCCAGTTCTTGCATGCATGCATAAATAAAATATATATCTTTAAAAGAAAAAGGAAAATCCAGCCTGAGAGTGCACAGTCCTCCTACAGCATCTGATAGAGAGGAAGACGATCTTTGCTGGCCTGGCTATGCAACTTACATGTGTCCCAGAGGGTGAGCTCTAGCCCTTCTTTCATCAAGTACATAGAGCAAATGTTATCAACGACCATACAGTGCTGCTGGTAAACTCAATTTTCTATATTCCAAATGCCATCTAAATAACAACGATGACTTTTTCTTTAGAGACATGTGCTGAAGATGAGGCTGAAAAGCTGTAAAAAAATATTTCCTTCTTTTCAGCAACTGAGAGAGCACAATTTCTAGTCACACCAAAAAAAAATTTTTTTTTAAAAAATTAGACCAAAATGCATCTTCCATGAATTATGATGGATTGAATTTTTTAATTTAGCCCAATTCAAGTAAATGCTACCTATTGCTTCTAATTATACCATTTCCTCTTTCATTTTTTTATGGAGACTAGAGCTCAACAAAGAAATACTTGGTGCTAGAAGTTGATTTTTTTAGGGAAAAATTTTTCTCAATTCAAAATGGGAAAGGCTCTCAACAGCAGGTCTGGAGATTTGTGAAAATCCTAATTAGACTGAATTAAATGACTAAAATGCTACTAATTACTTTTTAATTTAAGAGAGATGTTTACAAAGCACAGTATAATGAGTAATACAGCACTTCAAATGATTACTAATGTTGCCATTTTGTCTGACTTAATCTCAATTAGTATAAATCACATTGTCATCATTGTTAATTGCTATTTCTTTGAAGCAAAATGCTAATTCTCTTTACAATCTTACGATTGTTGTTTGTTTTCTTCAAAATATTCCATTTAAAAAGCCTAATAAAGAGAACATTTATGGCCTCCTCTGTATTTCTGGCAGTTTTAGGCAATGCATTTGTTTGTTATCCTATTGAAGGGCAGTGGTGATTCCTATTTACTTTTTAACAAAACAAAACTTTTAACTTTTAACCGTCAGACCAAAAGTAAATTCGTGGGTAGGGACAGTTCCAAAATTTTTCCATCTGAAAGCCTGGTGACGCTTTCATGAATGAGATCTGAGAAGCATCTTCTACGATCTTAGTTACCATCTCAGCACAGATGTACCACTGTCATAGAAACTCCAAGAACAGGCGTTTCAAATGACTGCCTGGTAGACACTGCATCCTGGAAGTTCCAGAATGTACTTCCCAGTAATCTATTGTTCATGAAAGTTCATGAATGATTCTGAGAGATGCAGTAACTAAGAATGTGCATCCATTTTTTTAAAGATTTATTTATTTATGCATACAAGCTGGGGTGTAGGGGTGAAAGGATTCACCAGAGACAGAGTGGGGAGCAGAACAGGCAGATCTACTGAAGTAAACTGCTGAGGGGGCAGTGAGTGAGACAGGAGAGGTCTGCTGCACCATGTGGGAAGCTCCCTGACCTGGGATCAAACTCGAGCTGTAGTGGCACTGGATAGCTTCAGAATGTTGACACTTAACCCCCTGCGCCACCACGGAGGCCCAAATGTGCATCCATTTTTAAGCTACTATGGTGCCTATGGTTTATATACTAGCTAACAATAAAATGAAATGATATAAAATGCAAATAGTCAGGAAAACTGTTAATAACAACCCATCTTAGTACATTTTGCCTTCAATTTTCCCCTCCAAAAGCTAAAATTCATGTGTTGTGGACTGACTTGTGTCCCTCATATTTATATTATATAGTTCTAACCACTGATAGAGTTGTATTTGGAAATAATATATGTAAGATGTAATTAAGTTTAAATGGTATCATTATGTGCTCGTGATCCAACAGGACTAATGACTTTACAAGGAAAAGAAAAACTCTCTGCCCACAGCCTTGGAGGAGAGGCCATGCGAGGACAAGGCAGCCCTCTGCAAGCCAGAAAGGAAATCCCTGTCAGAAAGAAACCATCTCTGGGTCTTCCTGGTGGCCTAGAGGTAAAGTCTCAGTGCTATGACCTCCATTGCCTGAGTTCAATCCCCAGCCAGGGAGCTAATCTTTCTTGCCCGCTGCTCCCTTCAGCAGAGTATTTCAGTAAATCCACCTGTTCTGCTCCCCACTCTGATTCTGGTGACTCATCTAACTCCCTGAACCTCTGGCCTACACACCAGTTCTGTTCAAAAATAAAAATAAATAAAATCTTAAAAAGAAGAAATAAACCAACTGGCACTTTCATCTTGAACTTTCCAACATCTAGAACAGTGAGAAAATTAATTTATGTTAATTAAGCCATCCAGTCTGTAGTGTTTTGTTACTACAGCCCAAGCTAACTGACATAGCATGCACAATTTTACATAATTTAAATTATAAAAATTATCATTTTGATAGGTAAATTATATTTAGTGATTGATGAGTTCTTTTGATTTTGGCCCTCTTCAATATCCATTTGTCCTTCTCTTAGTGGTAAATTGACTTTAAGAATTCACCCTCTCCCTTTGGATGTAAGATTCTGGGTCTGCCAACCAAAGACCCCTTTTTTGGTCAAGAAGTAGATAATTATTTAATTTGGGCCAGCAAAATTCTTTCCTCCTAGAATTTAAATCATAAAGACAAACATTATTTAGCTTCATACCTCCTGATGCTGGTGTGCTACAACTTCTGACACTTAATTCTTCTCAATCTGACACAAAATCTTCTTTATTCTAAATTTTTCCCAAAAAAGATCCTTTAGTTTTTCCTTGACTCTGTGAACTGCCTTTTAACCTTTCATTGTTGTTGTTGCTGCTTAAAATAGCCAGCGTTTTTTATTTCTTAAAAACAAAAACCCTAACATAGAGAAATTAGTATGATGAGTGGGGTTCCCCATAAACATTAGAATGCAAGCACAATGAGTGTGGGGACCTAACAGCCAGGAATCATTAGTCATTCATGATACAACGCCAAGATCTATTAATCAGACTGATAGAAATTCAAGAAGATAAAGAATCCATGATCATAGTTAGAGATCTATACTTTAGCAATAATCATCATACAAAGAGAAAAGAATAAGTCAGAATGTAGATTAGTTCCATTAAGATCTAATAATTTAATAGTTCTTTAGCCTTTCAAACTTTCAAAGCATTTTTACATGTGCTCATTCAAATGATGCTCTTCTTATCTCTCGACAGTAAACCAGATAAGCCAGGAAAAATGTGATTTATGGAAGATTTAGAACTGCTTAGAATGCAAATCTCCAGGTTTCAAATCATATTCTTTTCACTCTACTTCCGGTTTCTAACTTATTTCCTGGTTATACCAACCAGCTTACCAGTCCCTGCTCATGACCTTGGATGGCAAAGCTGATAAATGGTGATTTACTATATAAACTCACCAGGGCATTAATCTAAATAATGGATAGAAAGTGTTTGGTCTAGTTCTTGGTCTACAGTGAGTGTTCAATAAATGACAGTTATCATTATTGTCAACTATCATATGAAACTTTTTATTATTTCTAAGTTGATTTTTTCTTTATCTCATGTTCCAAGACAGTCATTTGTGGTATTGAAAGCACTCAGTGATCTCAAATACCCTTCTAGATGAGATCTCAACTTCACAACCTTCCTATATGGCATTGAGCTTTGACATACCCATTCATTAAATGATAAGAGAGATGGATCTAGGGTCAAACCAGAAGAGGCAGTTGCTATGTCTTCAAACTTTTCTTGTAAATGTTATAAGACTTCCTTTCCCTCCCAATTTGGCTGACTTGGTATGTGAAAAGGCAAAGAGGAAATTTCTCCCTATTCCTCTGGGTTCTGCTGGGGCTGGTCAAACAACCAAATTTGCATCAGACAAATTGGTAGGGAAAAAAGAACAAACATAACTATATCCGTATGATGGATAATCTCTATGAATGAAATACTAGAGTAAATGGAAGAAACCAAAGGTGTTTATCCTGAGTAAAGGAATCCTGGAGCTTCAGGGAGAGAGGAGAAAGACTCATATGACCAAAATCAGATGCTTTGTACTATATTTACCCTGCCGTAAAAATAGGTTTCTCCAATAGAAAGATTATTCCTGATAAAAATTCTAATTCTGATTAATACTTGCAGTCTTCATTTTTTTAGGTAGGGAGTGGTAAAAAAAATTTCTCCTGAACCTACAAGGTCTCAGTTGACCTTAGCTTGAAATAATCCATGTCTCAAAGTGAAATTTGTAGGAAGGCCTCTTCTGAACATCTCTTACAGGCCTATCTGAATATCTCAGGGTAGTAAATCCTTCCTGTGAAAGAAAAGAAAATCCCTCCGGACAGACCCATTGCATGTGAATTCCACCACAGCAGCGGCATTTCTTCTATGGATACTACTTAGTTGGCACTTTGCAAAGTCCTGTCTTTGAGGCTGATTCTAGAACCAGGTTGTAACAAGAGTTGGAGTCCAATAAAACCAGTGATATTTACTCCCTAATGCAGTCCTGCTTTCCAAGCTACACTTTCTCTGAAGATTGATCACAGATTTTATTGTGTGTGCTTGTAAAATGCAAAATGATTAAAGGTACATCTATTTTTTTAATCCCATCTCTGCCATTCCCTTAGTCAACAACAGCAGAGTCCTGGCAGTTTCAAATACACTTACATGAAAGGTCAAGTTTAGCCACCAGCACTAAATAACACCTTAAAGGGCAAGATCACTGCATTGTAATGAGTTTGGGGAGTACCTGCGGAAGGGATTTAAGCTGAAGGACTTGAAATCTTTCAGAAAGTTCCCCATTTAGTTTCTCTGTCCCAGCATGAGCCTAACTAAACAGATCTATTTCCATATCATTATAGGGCATGAAAAGGAAATTTCCTCTCAAGAACCACAGCTTGCAGTCACTCTGTTAAAGTCATTTCCATCTCCCGGACCCCACTGCCTGTTTCTTTGACATTCCAGGACACTTCTCAATTTTGACTTCCGCTTTGATCCACTCTGCCTGCTGCCAAGATCTCTCAACCTTCCTTTCAGAAACTCGATTCTGTTCATTTCTCCTCCGTCCATATCAAGCTCTCCAACTGCACATTTCATTTAGGAATTTTAATATGACAGGTGAAAGAGCTCAACAAAACCGTTGTGGGTGGAGAATGATTGAAGTGAAATTGTGGTGTGCGTGCTCTGCATAGTTTATATCATAACTTCAGACCACAGGGGAATAGTCTCACTAAATAAGTCACTTCTTCCCATATGGTCAAGTAACCATGATTTATGATTTACGTGCACGCGCACACATGCGCGCGCGCGCGCGCACACACACACACACACACACACACACACACACACACACACACACACACTCTGCCCTGGCCTATGTTGTTTTAGGTTTAAGAGATCCCAGGCAAACCTGTAAAGTACACCTGCCCTACCTGTCCGAGAGAACAGGCCGCATAGAGGTGACTGATATCCAAGGTTGCAAGAAGCAAGTTTCGGCTGTAGCATGACTTCAGCACGGTGGTATAGGATCCATATTCCCCAAAAGAATCAGATAGCTTTTATCCAAGATGGTCATAGCAAGCCTTTTCCAGTACCTGCCACCTTGGTATGTGACACTAAGGTCAATCAAGGTCCCAAGGGCCATAGGAAAAACTATTATCATTATTTAAAGAAGTCAGATCACCAAGATTTAGGAATTTCTCAGAAATAACCTTTTCATCAGAGCAACTTATCTTAAGGAAGGGCGAACATCTAGGGGAAAGGTTCTGCCTGGTGAAGTCATTCCTTCCTCATTATGTGAAACCCCCTTCTCTCACTTTCAACTCAAGGCAAATGCATGTAACTAAGGTAAGAATTTATAGGGGGTGGGGAGAGGAAACCTACATTGTAATAATATAGGCATACAGTGTAACTGGCAGCAAAAAGGAAGAAGGGAACAAACTTCATGGTAAAGTTTGGTAGACTGGCAGGCAGAGTAGGTGGGACTGGGTTCTCAGAGCTCCTGGCATCTATTCATCCATGTGGAGAGAAGGGCCACTTCTCAGAGGAAGAGTCCCAGGTGGCTTTTGCCAAAATCTGGAGAACGCTTCATGATTAAGTGCATGGATTTCATAAGCTTCTCAAATAAATCTGGTGTCCATATTTATAACCACTTTTCAGAGACATTATTAGAACCATCTTTTAACTCTGATTTAGGCAGGGCCCCTCAGCACAGTCAGGATTTTATCTGCCTTTGCCTTTCAAGTGTCTGTGTTTTGGTGTCTTTGTAAATAAGTGGCTGTTTTTTAATTGTTTTAAATTGCCGTCACCTTTCAATCAGTCAGGGTCATTATGATGTCACTACAATGTCACTACATAGAAGAGTCTTGATCAGCTGTGTTAATTATGACATCAATGCATAAGGAATTACCCAAAGAGAAGAAAGGAGGGCAGATTTCTTTCAGGACTTTTGTGGACTACCTTGGAAAATGTTGAAATTATTTTCAACTTTATGACAATTTTTTCATGTTTACCAACATGCAAATTTGAGATGACAACCAGAAAATACAGTTATTGGAAAGAAAGAAAAAATATGTTTTAAAATGTGTTTCCACTTAATGTTCCAGAGAAGAGCATGCTAGAGAGAAGAAAGTGGCTCAGTAGGCAGTTCAGGGATGAGTCCAGTTGCTAGCACAGATTGTCCAAATTCCTTTCAATGCCGGAAGCCATAATCCACCTTTCACAGACGTAGATCAGACATGCAGTCCTAAAATGTAGCCCAAATAAGAATTTCAATCAGAGGCCTCCCTGGTGGCACATCAGGTTAAGTCTCAGCCTATGAAGCTATCTGCAGCCACTGAAGCACTAGTTCGATCCCCAGCCATGGAGCTTCCCACATGGTGCAGCAGACCTCTCCTGTCTCGCCCGCTGCTCCCCTCAGCAGTGTATTTCAGTGGATCTGCCTGTTCTGCTCCCCACTCTGTCTCTGGTGAATCTTCTCACCACCTCACACCTCTCACTTACACCCCAGTTCTTGTATGCATAAATAAATAAACCTTTCTTCAAAAAAAAGAGTTCCAATCAGACGGAGGGCTTAGATCATATCTAAAATATTCTGATTTATCCCTCAGGACTGACACATACCTCATGATGGGGAAGGATCACTTTTCCATTTGATACGACTCAATATGACATGGTAGAGGGGAGAATAATGGAAGAAGGGAGAGGAATAAAGTTGATGAATTGGTATAAACTTCAAAAAAAAAATCCACAGATAATCGTCAATGTATGAAGTGCCAGAAAATGTGCTTAATACTTAATATGCATTTAGCAGAATTAATAGTTTCAAAGATGCTATCTATCATGCTTTAATTCCCATTTTGTGTCTAAAGAAATGGAGTCAAAGAAAGTTAAGGGCTAGTTCAGGGCCACAGACGGGGCACACGGACACAAACTGCATCTTCCTGCTTTCAGTCTATGTCCTCCAAGTATACACCTATCCACCCACCGTTTTGTTCCCACACAGATCTCATCCCTCTTCAAGCACCAGTAAATGATTGGCTATGCAGATGTCAGGCAGAAATCCCATGGTTTCATTCCATTCCCCTCCCACCCACTGTTTGAGGTTTTGTTATTGGAGTTCATCATTAAAAACTAATTTGGATGCCCCAGTGACTGATAGAACTTTCTAATGAACATAATAAAAGTGAAGAAGCTATTTACATTCTGGGATGCTCTTTACTCTCACATTTTAGCTGATTTGGGAGGATGAGTTCACTTGGTTAGGAATCAGATTCAAAGGTCTTTAGCTTGAATATTGCTTAGCAGATGGGCAAACTGTAAGATCCTGTGTGTGTTTCAGCAAAAGTTAGGCAGCTGAAAAGTAGGAAAGATTCTAACTGGACCCAGAGGTATTTCAATTTTCTGCCTGAATGTACAGGCACACTCACTGTTTACTTGGACGTTCAGAGAGCCCCTCCATTCTTCTAGTGGCACTCACAGGCCAGGCAGCTGACCACCCAGGGGCACCCAGGTATTTCAGACCTGTTGGGGAGACAGGGCTCTCGTGCTATGCCTGCCCTGCTGCTGAAGTGAAACCCTCACATTTCATCGCTTTACCTTGAGGCTTGTTTTCTCTTAAGACTCAAATGGCCTCCTTTTAGGCTGTTATCAGAAGTCAGCCAAGCCCAGCAAAGTTCTTTTAATACCCCCCTAAACATGCTCCTTCCTCCTCTCACCAGATACCATCACTGAAAAGGGGAAAGCAGTTCCCGTTGCTGTGGCCTTCACCCCTCACTGCCTAGAATGCTGGCACCTCGTTAGGGCCTCACTGTCTCTCTCCTGCTGCATATTCTCCCATGTCCTTAGTTCCAACATTCCTTGCCTTTTTACTCTTTGCACCTTGCACATCTTCAAGGCTGCTTATGACCTCCACTCAAGCCCTCCATGTAACTGACTTAAACTGCCCCAAGTAAAAACACTCCTTGTCTCACCCTTCAATACCCCTGCCTGCCCACCTTTTACCTCCAGAAAATAAGTCAGTGAAAGATAACATGAAACATGAGGTGGGAATTGCACAAGATGAGTGTAACACCTGACGACTGAGGCACCAGAGAAACCAAACTAAATGGCCAGCCCAGTATATAATGATTACTGTCTACTGTGTTGGGCAGTGGCTGTGTGGATATCCACTTGTATGAGCTGTGCATCTGGCTGTGTACTAAAATAGCTATATACTAAACTGGCTAGAGTAATAGCAAAACAAGAATATTTTTCTTTATATTTCACAAGCCGTTTTTAGTTATGTGGTCTTATTCAATGTCCTATTTAGTCCTCCATGAAATATTGCTAGGTCAGGATTATTATTAGGTCAGTTGAAGCCCAGAGAAATGAAAGGTTAATCCAGCAAAGTTAGCTAGTAATAGAATCACCAGGGGAGTCTGATATAAGTAGACTCTAAGTAGCAGACTTGTTCAGAGCACCCCTGTCCCTCAGCTTGATTTTTCCTCTTGACACAGTTTGAATGATGAGAATGGCATCAATTTCCCCCTCTTCCTGATGGGGAGGACCCCAGAAGCAGAGATGTGTAGGAGTAAGTCAAGGAACACAACTGCCTGGGTATGGATCTCGTCCCCTCATTTTCAATGGCTATGTGTATGAGGTTAAGTAGATTAATTATTTTGCACCTTCATTTTATAGTCTCTCAAGTAATAATTGTACCAGCTTCAGAGAAGTCTTGTATGAAACAAGATAATATATATAGAAATGGTAGCACATGGCTCTCACTAAACAAATGCTAGCTGCTATAATTACTCATGCTGTTGTTATTATTAATACAGTGATGATAAAAGCTCTTATTAAGAGTCTGCAGAACTTGGGGTCTGTGAAGGAAGGATAGGATGTCTCCAGTGCAGAAACAGTGGTTTTGAGGCCTGAAATTTAAACTGAGGATTTAAATTGAGACTTCTGTTAAAATACCAGCTTAGAAGGATTTCTTAATGTCTCTGTTGTGTGTTAAATACTCTTTAAAGAGAGCGCTATTTTCAGAGAGAAAAATAGCTTAGATGGACCAAAGGAAGAACTGTGACAAAGGATATCAGGCTTCTCTCCATCCCTGTCTTTCTGTTTCTCACATATCGTTTGTCCTCATATACTACACCTATGTCATCCAATATAGCAACTGCTGGCTACCTGCAGTCACTTGATTTTAAATTAATTAAAAACAAATAAATAGCAAAATGTATCTCCTCCAATTTTCACTAGTCAATTTCTAGTAACCTATAGGCACGTGTTGCCAATGAACAGTGTATGAGCCAAAGCAGACAAGGACACTGCTCTATGAAGAAAATTCAACTGGATAGTGCTGATCTAGACATATCAAAACCACTTTTCACAAAAATGCAAATGCTAATAATTTCTGACAATTACACTTCCAGAAATTATGTGCTTTAAAAAAAATAATCCCTGCAATCATGAAACTTAGTGAAATTCCAGACATCCCATAGTATGTGTGAAAAATATTTTATGAACTTTTTAGGGCTCCATAAATTGTACTATCTTGGAAACTGCTTACTTAGTCAAGGGAAACACACAGTGATTCATCAGAGAAGGGTAAGGATGGCCACCGAAAACATGAGTTGCCAATAAAAAACTAAAAAAGGAAGGTCATCATAAATAGGGGAGAAATAGAAACATACAGAATATAAAGCAAATGAAAAATGATTTATTTAGTTGCAGCAAATCATGTAATACTGGGATGCTGAGTACCTATTAAAAACTGTTTTTAAAATATAATTACTGTAATTTCCATTTCCGATAAGATTGACTGGATGTACTTTTCCCTATTCCTCTTGCTAATTACAACTAAAAATCCCACACATAATATATAAATCAGAGGGATATGGGAGGGGCAATGTAATTGGTAAGGCCTTGCTGCTCTATTTGTATAGCATGCTACCATTGAGAAGACATTAATTTTTCATATTAAGGATGGATAAAGGCTAGAGTTTTAGTTCACAAACTTAGAAGCAAAACACGAAGTTCCTCCAGGCTCTAGAATATTCTATGATCAGATTTTCCCCCCTATAGAGAAAGTGGCCTTTTTAGTCAACACTAATGGTTATAGTCCTGGCTCCCTTGCCCTTTAAAATATATTTGATTTTCTTTTTAATGAGCTCATGCATGGGAAGTTAGTCCTGTTAGTTTTAAGGGAACTAACAGTCTTCGTGTTATAAGGGAACTAAACTCATCCTAACCCTTTTATACCATGGAAACATATTAACTAGAACAACAGCTATAACAACTAGAATAGAAAGTAATCCCTACCCTTTTATACCATGGAAACATATTAACTAGAACATAACAGGTATGACAACTAGAATATGAATTAATTTTCCTACACAATCTGAGATTTTCTATAATTCAAACTCCTTAAGAAATATACAATGCTTATTTCTGAAAAGCCTCTAATATTTAGAGTTGCTTCCCACTGGTTCTCTAGATATTTAGATGAGTTCTGTTCTGCTCTGTTAAAAAATGATGATGATTTTTTTTTTTTAACAAGTTACCCTTTTTACAATTATCTCAAGTATGTATCAGCCAGGGTTTCTCCCTACAAGCAAAAAAACCATCACTTTACTAATTTAACCAAAAATGAAGTTTTAGGAAGGAACATAGGGGAGCTGGAAGGCTTAATTCATAGAAAAGTGTGTGATATGATGTGAGCTTGGTCAGCCTGTCACTGTCATGAACACCTGATGCCACTACTAGTCGCCAGCACACATGGACCCTGGGTATCTCTTCTGTGACTGCAAAGAATTCTCTGCTGACTTCTTTGCAATGCTCACTATGCATTCAGTCTCATATGACTGGCCGAATACAGGAAATACATATGAGAAGCACCACAATTCAGGGAACACTTTGGTTGGTCCTACTCAAACCAGAACAGCGGTTAACTAATCAAAGGGAGCTGGAAAGATGAATTATCTGATTCTTTTGCTTTCAAGAACAGTAACTAGGTCCTTGTATACTCCCTGAGATGTATATTTAAGAGATTCCCCAAATATAAATAGAACATTTTTTTTTAAAAGACAATCATTGAGTTGTGTGAGTTCCTTGCAAATTTTTGTTATCAGTCCTTTATCGGATGTATTGTGTGCAAAGATCTTTTCCCAGTTGGTAGGGTGTCTGTTAGTTTTGGTTAATGTCTCTTTGCTGTACAAAAGCTTTTTATTTTGATTTAATCCCATCTTTTTATCTTGTCCTTCACTTCCTTCGCTTTGAGGGATGTGTCTTTCAAGATTTTGCTGAGATGTATGTCATGTAGAGTTTTGCCTATATTTTCTTCTATAAATTTTATGGTTTCGGGTCTTACGTCCAGATCTTTTATCCATTTTGAGTTGACTTTTGTGCAGGGTGTGAGGTAGTAGTCTAGCTTCATTTTTTTGCATGTGGCTGTCCAGTTTTCCCAGCACCATTTATTGAATAGACTGTCCTTGTTCCACTGCATTTTCTTTGCTCCTTTGTCAAAGATTAGTTGTTCATAGATATGCAGCTTTAATTCTGGGTATTCTATTTGGTTCCATTGGTCTTTCTGTCTGTTTTTGTCCCAGTACCATGCTGTTTTAATTATTATGGCTTTGTAGTATAGTTTGAAATCAGGGAGTGAAAGCTAATAACCCAGTGAAAAAATGGGCAGAAGAGCTAAAAAGGCACTTCTCCAAAAAGGAAAAGCAAATGGCCAACAGATACATGAAAAAATGCTCAACATCACTTATAATCAAGGAAATGCAAATCAAAACCACTATGAGATACCACCTCACACCTGTGAGGATGGCACACATTAAAAATACAGGCAACAACAAATGCTGGAAAGGAACTCTTCTACACTGCTGGTGGGTATGTGAACTGATCCAACCACTATGGAAAGTTGTATGGCGATTCCTCAAACTGCTAAACATGGAGCTTCCATACGACCCAGTAAAACCACTTTTGGGAATCTACCCAAGGGACACAAAAACACTAATATAAAAGGATACATGCACCCATATGTTCATTGCGGCACTGTTTACAATAGCAAAGGTATGGAAGCAACCCAGATGTCCAAAAATAGATGATTGGATCAAGAAGATGTGGTACATATACACAATGGAATACTATTCAGCATTCAAAAAAGATAAACACATGCAATTTGTAGTGACATGGATGGAATTAGAGGGGATCATACTCAGTGAAATAAGTCAGAAAGAAAAAGAAAAATACCGAATGGTTTCACTTATAACAAGACTATAAGGAAACCAAATAGGAGCGAGACACTCAGCGGGGGGGGGGGGGGG
>PVIJ01011506.1:0-54337 GCA_004024925.1 Scalopus aquaticus
ACGGGTGCATGTATCCTTTCGGATTAGTGTTTTTGTGTCCTTTGGGTAAATTCCCAAAAGTGGTATTGCTGGGTCGTATGGGAGCTCCATGTTTAGCAATTTGAGGAATCGCCATACAGCTTTCCATAGTGGCTGGACCAGTTCACATTCCCACCAGCAGTGTAGAAGAGTTCCTTTTTCTCCACATCCTTTCCAGCATAAAATAATTTTTATAGTGATCACATTTTAAAGTATATTTGGGATATTTTTGGTTAAATAAAATTTCATTAAAATTAATCTGACCTCTTGCTTTTTACTTTTTTAATGTGGCTACTGGAAAATTTTAAATTGGGTGTTTGACATATTGCCCTTGGACAGTACTCTAAAACTGTCAAACACTATAAGGTATTTAAGTAGCTTTGGTTTAGGCTCCTCCATCTCTAAATTGCTTTGTTTGTTTTTATTCCACAAATAGTGAGAATTCCCTTCTTTTTTGTTGCTTTCTAGAAACTGTTTTCAGTTTCGTTGAGTGTTAATATACATAGTAGATCATATGTTTGTGTTGTAGAAAAAAGGCAAATTTCTGTTCTCTCCTCAGTGATACGGAATTTAAAATTTATAAATACTATATTTCAGAAATGCCCGTGATGTTGGTTTTGTCAATTAAGGATTTCCAACCTGAAAGCTATGGCTATATCTCAGAAGCTTGAGGGTTTTCCTTTGTTTGTAACCTCAGAGGTCTTTTTTTTTTTTAAGATTTATTTATTTATGTATATAAGCTGGGGTGTAGGCCAGAGGTTTGGGGTGGTGAGAGGATTCACCAGAGACAGAGTGGGGAGTAGAACAGGCAGATTGACTGAAGTACACTGCTGAGGGGAGCAGCGGACAAAGCAGGAGAGGTCTGCTGTGCCATGTGGTAATCTCCCTGGCTGGGTACTGAACTCATGTTGCAGTGGCTCAGGATAGCTTCATAGTGCTGCGCTTAACCTGTTGCGCCACCAGGGAGGCCTGTAACCTCAGAAGGTTTACGTTAATAATTTGGCACAATTGCCTGGCTCACATTTGAGATTGAATATATGATTTTTTTCTTGTTTAAGTCCTGTTTCCAGTAACCTACAGAAGGAGCATACCAAGTTGGCAAGCAGCAAGGGAAGAAGTCCTAAATATATAGTTTTAAGTAGCGCTTTTTTTCCCTGAGGAGTCAATTGTACCATGAAAAAGTTGTTTTCACTTAAGAGTTTTTCTCTTTATGCGAATTGATATAGCATATCAGAGCTAACATTCTTGTAGTCACTTTGCATACTATTTTTAGTTTCAGCTCAGGCTCCAAACTCTGCCATCACAGCTCAGACTGGTGTCGGGGTGGCATCTACAGTCCACCTGAACCCCATGCAGTTGATGACAGTGGATGCGTCTCATGCTCGACATATCCAAGGGATCCAGCCAGCACCCATCAGCACACAGGGAATACAGCCAGCCCCCATTGGGACCCCAGGAATACAGCCAGCTCCAATTGGCACACAGGGAATTCACTCAGCAACCCCAATCAGCACGCAAGGACTTCAGCCTGCACCACTGGCTTCTCAGCAGCCTCAACCCGAAGGAAAGACTTCAGGTAATTTTAATTCTTTGCATGATACCTCTCGTGTAGGAAAGAGATACATATGGGTTTAAATCCTGGTTCTGCCCCTTGCTGGTTTAGTGATCTCAGTTAATTTCTCTAGGCTTTAGTTCCCTCTTTTAATACAAGTGGCTTAGAACTTATCTGTCAGGTTCATTATAGGAATTAGAAATTATATTAACATCCCAATTTGCTATATTTGCACATAGTAAGACACATTTTATAAAGAGCTCTTAGTTGAGAGAACAAATTCACCCATTAGCAGCAGTGTCTCATTGTTTAAGATTTTCTTCAGTTACTTAAAAAGCTGTAGAACTAAGATGCACTGGAATGTTTGGGATTGAGGGTCAGCAGTGTTTTACAAAAATTTAGGAGGGTATTTCTTGAAGTGTGCTGTGTACTTTATCGGTTTTTTTCTCATTTATTAGTAATTATGAATACAGAGCAAGGAAAAATTACTATTGATCGTGCCTCAGTAGACTTAGTAGCTCCCACTTTGCCATCTGTCTTTAGGCAGATATACTCCCATCCCTTCTTGAGATTGGGCAGTCATAACATAGGTCCTCTACTTCTGGTGATCCAGTTGTTTTTCTTTTGTCTTATGTGACATTTTAATAATTTCTTCTGTTTTTCTCTCTTCATTGTTCTTTCCTGCCCCCTCTCTCCTTCAGCAGTGGTCTTGGCTGATGGCGCCACAATTGTAGCCAACCCTATTAGCAATCCATTCAGCGCTGCTCCAGCAGCAACAACCGTGGTGCAGACCCACAGCCAGAGTGCTAGCACCAGTGCTCCAGCCCAGGGCTCATCCCCCAGGCCAAGTATACTCCGGAAGAAACCTGCCACGGATGGGTGAGTAGACACACAAGTGGCAAATGGCAACTCTGGTGCTGACTATCATTGGTTAAAAACAACAGGCACTCCACCAATGCTGGCAGTTAACTGGAATTGCTCCTCTCCTGTGGCATTTTTTAATTTCCTCCAAAGTAACTTCACCACAGGGTTGTTTAATAGAGTCTTGCGGAGCTCAGAATGCAGGATGGTGAGAATCCAAGAGTTAGTAGAGTTTCAGTTTATAAGCATCTGTTGAATACAAGCATCGCAGTTCTCTGGTTCTGGAGATTTCATCTTAAAACTCTTAAAGATCCTTGTAGTGAACACGTCAGGCTTGTCTAGGTGGGAATATTAATGTGTGCCATGTGAATTATTGCTCAGGGCAGGCAGTTTCCCATAGGTATTAAGAATCATATTTGGGGCCTCCCCGGTGGTGCAGTGGTTGAGTGCTGCGCTGTGGAGCTGTCGGCAGTGGCGATGCGAGTTCGACGCCCGGCCGGGGAAAATCCCACATGGTGCAGCAGGCCTCTCCTGTCTCGCCCGCTGCTCCCCTCAGCAGTGTACTTCTGATCTGCCTGTTCTGCTCCCCACCCTGTCTTCTGGTGAGCCCTCTCGCCGCCCCGCGCCTCTGGCCTGTACCCCAGCTTGTATGTATAAATTTAAAAAAAAAAAAAAAGAATCATGTTGGGCAGCAAATAATGTTCTGTGTTGCTGTCTAAGCCACTGAGTTGATGGGACATGGCACAATATGTGCTATGCTGTGCTTGAAAACTTTGCAGGTAGGAGGTAAGCAGTCACATTTGAGACAGGAGTTTCTGTGGTTTAGGTGAGCTGATAGCATCAGTATCAGCAGATTAAAGCCTAGCAAGAACTTAAATTGCTGGATCTGGACAGAATTTTCAGATGTGCAGTGCTTTGCTTAGACCAGCCTGTTTTTAAAGATGTCAGTCAGTAGCATGGTACTCAATCCATTAATGAAAACACAAGGCAAAGTTTATAGTTAGGATGGTAGAAGAACACATACTTCTAAACTTCTTTCAAAAACCCTACAGAACTTGGGTAAAAAGAGTTTTAGAAAAAATTATAAACACACAAGGAAGGAGAGATGGAGGATACAACAGCATTAAAACTTTGAAGTTAGAGATTAGACAAGTGATGGCTCCCTAGCGGTGAGGAAACTCAGTGTTCAGTCTGCAGAGGAGAACATTGAGGACCGTCCTCACTTCAATTTCTCAATCTTCAAAAGAACCACCAAGAACTGGGCATAAAAGGAAGCTGACTGAAATCTGTTTGAGGAGTGATTAGAGTCCTGCATCTCCCTGTTTACTCACACAGAGGTGTGCATTCCCCACTCCACACTCAGCCTGCCAGGCACCTGCAGGTGGTCCACTGGGAGAGCCAGATAATGGAGCCATGAGTACTTCCTAGAAACAAGGTATTGATCACGCATTTTGGAGTGCTGACGCTTCACATCAGCTCTCCCTTCTAGCTAACAAAACCCTGGCAGCTGAACCTTACTGTATAGATAGTGAAGAGAAGATGATTTTCCTTAATGGTGTCTGTCCAGCCCAGTGGGACAGATCTAAAGATACCAGCACTCGGGATTCCCTCTGGGCAGGGATCAGATCATCCTACAGAGAACCTTAAAGTAAATAAACCCTTCCACGAGATCAGAGCTTTCAGTCAGCTTTTTAGTACTCCCTGTCTTCATCATAGACATAAAGCCAAAGATATCTGAAGGGGCATCTAGTAATGCAAGATAGAAACCACAGCAAACATGCTTTTAAAAGCGCCTAGGAAAATGTGAGGTTAGGCAAAGAGAATAAAGCCAACAACCAAAAAGAAAAAAAATAACCGAGATAAAAGCTGTGAATGACATCTCCCATGAACAAAAGAAAAAATTGCATCCACAAAAGGGGAAGGCAACACTACAAAAGGTATTTTTAGGGAACAAAAGAGTGTGTCTAAAACAAAGTAGGATAGCAGAAATCAGAAAACTAGTGATACAGTTAGAAATTGGGAAAATCTCTCGAAAGTAGAACAAAAAGACAAGAAGATAGAAAATGGGAAAGAAAATTAAAGAACTAGGTCAGGAGATTCTTACCTATAATTATGGGATTTCAGCAAGAGAAAGAGGAGGGTGAGTCATTTAAAACCAAAATTCATAGAAAATTATCCAAACTAAAAACCTGAGTTCCCTGAGTTGAAGAATCACAAAGCCTTGGCACAGTAGATGCAATGGGCACAAATAAATTCAAATCAAGGTAAACTCTTTTGAAGTTTCACAGCACCAGAGCATAAAGATCTGCACCTTCTCCCATACCACACCTCGCAAAGACCTTTCAGCTTTGCCCCATGTAATTCAGAGTGTCTTCATCCAAACCCTCTGTCCTTGCGTCTTCTGGAGCAAGCCAGCTTACTTTCACTAAGGCTGGCTCCTCAGGGTCTCCATTCCCCTGCACTCTCCAAAGTGACTACTGTCCGTCCTCCCTGCCCTGTCAGTGGGCATGGAGTTGAGATAACAGTCAGCACCTGGTCGGTGTTTACATTTCATAAAATTTACATTTGAAAAAGTAGTTTGTTATTCCAGACACAGTGAAAGGTTTGCCAATAACCGATCAAGTATTTGCCTTTACATTCAAATTAATCTAAGTGAAATATCATTAAGATTTTTGCTTCTTGGTTGTACTTGCTACCTCTCAAGTGCTTATTTGCTCCTGTGGTTGGCTAGTGGCTAACATGTTGGACAGGGCAGCTCTAGATGCTTAAGCAGTTCAACTGTGACTTTGGAGGATGCGTTCATGTCTGAAATTTCTGTCTTTAACTTCATCAATGTAATGAGGCCTGCCTGGCTTCTCAGTTGCTTGAATGCTTCCTCTCTAAGCACTGGTCCTCAGCTCAGGAGTTCAACCTGCTTTCCTTGACCTTTTTCTGTCCTCAGTGTCTCACAGTCTCTCCTCTCCACCTCACTGGCAGCAGTGCCCTGACTCCCTGCAGTACCAGGAACCTTCAGTTCCAACTGAACCTGTCTTTTCACTTTCCCCACTGCCTTTCAGTGCCCCTTCTCTGCTCTTACTGAGTCTTGTTCCAGGGTCCACTTGCAATCATTTCCTTGCACACTGCTTCAGCTTCCTTGCCTGCTTCACTTTGTCAAAGCCAGAATTAAATCACTTAATTTTTGCTTGCTGATTATGGCAGGGAAGGCATGTTTATTGATCTGGTTTCACCTCACAGACCTCCAGCAGGATTTTACAGACCTCCACACACATTTCCACTAAACCACTCTATGTGTTGGGTTGTTGTTATACACTTGCCTCGCTCAGAACCTTATACCTTCTCCCATGATCACTATAACTGACTTTTTTTTTTAAAGATTTATTTATTTATGCATACAAGCTGGGGTACAGGCCAGAGGCGTGGGGCGGCGAGAGGGTTCACCAGAGACAGAGTGGGGAACACAACAGGCAGATGAACGGAAATACACTGCTAAGGGAAGCAGCGGGCCAGGCAGGAGAGGTCTGCCACGCCATGTGGGAAGGTTATCGAATCCTGGCCGGCGTCGAACTTGCGTCCCCGCTGCCAACAGCTCCACAGCGCAGCGCTTAACTGCTGCACCACCAGGGAGGCCTGATTTTTTTTTCTTTTTTAACTACTTTTTCTTTTCCTTGAGAAAATGGCAACAACTAAAAGAACTCTCCAACCTCTAGTTATCACCTCCTCTAGCCTGCTAGCATCTGTACCACTGCTCTGCTTCCCACCTGTTACTGTAGGTAAACTCTAGGGGTCCTCACCATAGAACCTAAGAGCTCTGAAACACCGAGCTCCAAAGCTCTTGTCCCTTCCCCTTCTCAAGAACAGTGCTCTAGCATTTCTCCCTCTCTTATACACAGTCATCTTTTCCTGGCTAGTGGGTCACTTACAGAGAAGTGTAAAGCTATCATTTCTTCTATCTTAAAAAAATTCTGTCTATGGGGCCACTTTCTACCTCTTTTTTTGGTTCTTATTTGCAAAGAAAATTAAAATGATATTGGTATTTGCTCTCTCAAATTCTTCCCATCTCTCAGTCTTTCAGTATTTTCATTGAAGTATGGAAAACTGCACAGATAGTGCATGTACAGCATAATGAGTTAGCACAAAGTGAACACAATATACAACTCTGGATAGGGTAAAAAACAGAACGGTACCAGCACTTTCTTCCAAAGGTAACCATCCAGTTTTTCTTTTGGCTCTATAGGTTTGTTTTGCCTCTTTCTGAATTTTTGTAGATTTATATGTTACCCATTTTTTTGTGAGTCTGTCTTCTTTCACTTGGTTTTATGTGATTTATCCACATTTTTTTGTTTTTGCATTTTTGTAAAACGTTTATTGCATTGTGATTGCAATTTTTTTATTGCCATGTAAAATGCCTTTATATAATAATACCATAGTTAATCCAAAGATATTTTTATTTTTCCAGTTTTTGGCCATAATGTTGTCGTAAGCATTTTTGCGTGTGACCTTTGATGCATACATAAATGCATTTCTGCTGTGTACCTACTGGGTTGTAGGTTGTGATAATGTTCATCTCTAGCAAGTACTGCCAGCAGATTTTGCAAGTGCTCAACCCCGTTTCCGGATGGGGTCACTGCGCTCATCACCACTGACGTCTGTGACCAGCACTCCTGCTAGGTTTGGTCATTCTGTGGTCTTAACAGTGATGTATCTCACTGGATAGTTTTGTTTGTTTTTGATTTGTGTTTGATTTGTACTTCAGTGGGTCTGTTAGAAATAACCTACCTTTAGAAGACACGGTAACACCATAATATCAGATTAGATCATTTCAATATCAGATTAGAATCATTTTATCCAGCAAATATCTAGTCATTGTTCAAATTTCCAGTGGTCTCAAATGTTACAGGTTTTGGTTTTTATTTATTTGCACAAGCATTCTGATAAGGTGCACATATTACAATTCATTGCTATGTCTCTTAAGACAGTACATAGTTTTCCTCCATGTACTTTTTTTCTTGTAACTTATCTGTTGAAGAAATTTGGGTTTTTGTCCTGCAGAGTTTTCCTTCTTCCTCCCCTCTGGTTTTGTGCATTGGAACCCATTTTTATTAGCCTCCAAGAACTACTATAGCAAATTTTGGTGACTTAAAACAATAGAAATCCATTCTCTCAATGTTCTGATGTCTAGAAGTCTGAAATTAAGGTGTCATTAGGGTTGGTTCTTTCTCAACCACTCTCAGGAAGAATCCATTCTGTGCCCCTCTCCTAGCTTCTGGTGGCTCTGGGCAACAACTTTATACTCACTTCTTAGCTTGTGAACAGTGCTCCAGTCTCTGCTTCTGTGTTGATGTGACCTTCCCTTTGTATCTTTCTGTTACAGGGATACCAATCATTGAATTTAGGACCTCCCCTGGTTAGAATCATTTTATCCAGGTTCATTAATTACATTCACAACACCCTATTTTTCACATTCACAAGAACGAGGGATTAGGTTTGCGATGTATCTTTTTAGGGAGTACATTTCAACCTACTCCACCCATAGTGTAGCTTTACTTATTCCTCTCTACATTTTTTTCTAATTTGTCACTTGAGTTTTAGGTTTGAATAGTTTTGCCTTTTTTCCTTTTGAAGGCAAGACTACTTTACACATTGGCAGTTTCGTCTTGTACTAGGAGACCTACGACGTCCAATGGTCACCACTTAGGAAATATGAGCACTCTTTGCTGATCAATGCTCAAATCCATTAATTACTAGTTATTGCAAAATAGCATATTCTGGTTCTCACTATTTTCTCTAGAAACCCACTCTCATCTTGAATTTACTCTCACCCCCCTGACAAACTAATAAGCATGTCAGGATGACTAATGGTTTCCATTGCTAAAACCAGTGGTTAACTCTTAGTCTTAGCCATATGTGGCCTCTGCTGCGTGGTGCAGTCAGTTGGTCACTACCTTGATCAACTTTTTCCACATGATCTTGCCCTGGTCATTATAAATACATAGACATATAAACACTTACTATGTATTTAAATTTTAATATTAAGTAGAAAGAAGATGTGGTATGCCTGAAGAGGCAGCTAAAAGAGTCACAATGATTGCTTTCTGAGAGAGAGGGTGTGAGAGAGGCAGTGGGGAGCTCTGGAAAAGGGATCTGCTGTATTCTGTTAAAAGCTTTTTAGTACTGTTTTGACTTCTTCAGTTGTCTGCCTATATTTGATAACATTTTAAAATTCATTGAAAAAACACTTAGCAAATATAGTGCTTTTATTTTACTAGAGGGTCTACTAGTTTATGTGTGTCTTGTATTTCTTGTCCTCTAATGCCCCCTGCCCTCTGATAGCTGTTCTCCGGGTTTGTCTCTTATTTTGCAGAATGGCAGTTCGTAAAACCCTCATTCCTCCTCAGCCTCCTGAAGTGGCTAGTCCTCGAGTGGAGAGCTCTATGCGGAGTACATCTGGGTCACCTAGGCCTGCAGGGTGAGAACATAAATGTTCTTATCACTCTTCCAGCTGCACATAACTAGAGAGGAAAGAGCCTAATGCATGTGACAGATTTCACATCATTTGCCTGTGTGCATCTTTTTTAACGTACTCTCTAGCCATGGGACCTGGATGTGTTTTTCTTTTTTTTTTTTTTTTTTTACTGAAGTACCATTGCTTTACATCCTTGCTTGCTAGTGTTTTGTTTTTCCACCTCTGATCTTCATGTACAAATGGAGATACTTATAATATTTACTTTAGAGGAGTCTTTGTATTTAAATGAGATTATGCTTTCAGAACAGAGCCCATCATAGTTGTTACTGATGTCAAAAAAAAAAAAAAAGACAGTTTGACAACAGTTAATGTTTTTTTTCTTTTTTCTTTATAGTCTCATTTCCAAATAATTTTTTGGGGAAAAATGTGGTAATACTTAAATAAAGTGAAAATCATTGTCCTCTCTCCCACCTGGCCTGTCCCACTCTCCAGAATACAATCTATTATTAACATATTATTATTAACATATTATTAACAATCTATTATCCACATCTTTTTCTACATACGCATTTAGATACATTGCTTTTTCTTTTTAATTAAGATAACAGTTTTATAGCATTATATGTGTTTTAGAGGTATAGATTTACACGTCTTGAATGTCTATTTCCGCACCACAGGCACCTACTACCAAAGCACCAATAACCCTCTCCCATTTCATTGGGTTCCCTCCACCTTTTGCTCCCCTCTCCCTCTGGCAGTCTCTGTCCTGCAGATTCCATGGGTTTGTTTTGGTTTAGTTTGATAGAGTCTTAAAAAGCAGAATCTTGGTGATTAGATTGTTCTGTATCTTGCATTTTTTACCTGTCCCAATAATAGCCTCGCATGTGAATATACTTGGATCCATTTCTTCATAAAACTTCAAGGAAAAAATTATGTGTATTGTTTTAGAATTTGGAGATTTGTAAGAGTGACTAAAACAAAGTGTCCATTCTCCTTCAGTTTACATTCCAGTGAGTATAGAGATGTAATAAATATATGAAGAAAAAGAAAGCAGTGTAAAGGAAATATAAAGTGATGGAAAGAAGAGGTCACCACTTCTTAAAGTAAGGTTTATCTGTATAGAAGTTTAAAAGTCTAAAGGAAAACCCTGTCCGCCCCAGTGTTGACCTGTGCAGGTTGAGGGAAGAGCAGGGGCTGGGACTTTGATGTAGGAGTGCTTATGGTCATCACTTTGACATCAGCACAGGAATGTGAGAACATTCACGCTCAAGCCATGCACAGTATCTTAATGGGGGAAATCACAGTTATTCTGACAAACTTAAAAATATTTGTGAAAATACTTAAAATGAAAAAAGTAATAAAACTAATATTGACTCAGTACACTTAATTTTAAATATTGAGAAGTGAACTTTTTGTTTCTAGAAAAGTCAGGAGTAGTTGAAACAGTGTTTGTCTGTTTAATGTTGGCTTGGTGAATTGTCACACCCCTTTCTAAGTTTAGATCTGCTTCTGATACTTTACCCTCTGTCTTTTTGATACTGTAAAATATATACAGGAGCAATTCTTTTTTTCCCCTCAAAAAGGGCAGATTTATTATAAAAAGGAAGAGAAGAATAAATGACATTTGCACAGACACAAGCAGGCAGAAGGAACTGCCCCCAAAAGGACCAGGTTTGCTAAAAGAGAGGGCTGCATGGTCACAGCCAGACAGCCTTTGTAGGGGAGCTGCCTCTCCTGCTTTGCAAACGGAGAGGGTTGGTGATGAGAAATACTTGCATAGGCACAGGTGGGCAGGAGAACTGCTACCTCCAGGAGTTCCTTTAATGTGAACTTTTTTGCAGTATCCCTTCCAGGGACATCTTCATTATTTCCATCAAAATCATCATCATCTTAACTAGTCCTTGGGGTCTGGGTGCACATTTCACAACAGCATCTTTCTTTGTACTAGCAGTTTCCTTACATAGCTTAAAGTTAATCAGAATTCATGCTTACTTTTAAAGGAATGATGAAATCAGTCTTTATTGTATTTTTTCCCCTCATTCTCCTTGTGAAGGCCATTTTCTTACAGAGTGGTGACTAACTTAACACTTTGGCCTTGGATGATTAGAATATTTTTTTCAAGGTAGAAGTAAATACACTGTTCACCATGGTGATTTTCTGTTTCAACTGCAATTTAAACAAAATTGTCATTTCCAATCTCTACCTGTTTGTATCATCATGAAATATGTGTCCCCGTTTTCTCCACATTTTTCCCAACAATAGCTATTAAATTTTTCAAATGTAATACATTTAAAATACTTCAATAAGCAAAGAAATGTATGCAGATACTTTTGAATTGCTAGAAAAAAAGGTTCCTGAAGGTGAAAAGCACACTGTGAAGCATGAAACTATCTCTTGTAAGCACCAACATGTATGGAAATACGGCTGAGAAGGGGTTATTTGTCAAGAACCTTCCCTGGACTTAATATGGCTCTAACAAATTGTGGACATAGAGACCACACAGGCCCCCATTCTCGCCTTATTTGTAGCCACAGTCTGTTTATGACACCTAGAGGAATAGAGCATTTGTGTTGGAAAAATAATGAACCAAAAGCAGGATCCCCACACTCCCACGCCCAAATGAAAGGAATCTCATGTAAATAGCTGCTTTTAGAAATAGCCCAACTCATTCACTGATGAGTATAAAGATTGATATGAATATAACAAAGAGTAGGAAAAGAGCAACAAAATATACTGATTTGTTCACAACGAACACTCACTAGAAAAATGTTGTGAGGGGACAGATGAAATTTATAACAAAATATTTGACTGTGAATTTAAATTATGTAATGAAGTAGCTAACTACCATCTCTATGAATGAAAACAAAAAGATGAAATGCAAAGACTCCCAAGGGTAAATGACAAAACAGATAAGACGTGAGTTAACAGATCTCAGTAAGGATCTGGGAGAAGCTATCACAGAATGAAGACAAAATTAAAACAGAAACTATGTAGACATTGATGATAAAAATGAAAATTTAAATTTTTTAAATATTTTAAAAAGAAAATTAACCACTCAAGACATGGACTATGATATAAGATCAATCATAAGCGATAGAACTTTGAAAGATTTCTTTAAAATGTTGTTTGTAAAAAAAAAAATGTCCTTTGTTTTCTAGGTTAATTTTATTGCTGCTTATAAAAACTTGGTGGGGTAAAGCAAAGGGAATTTTTTTTAATTTTGAATTCTCATTAAAATTTCAGCCTGTAAAGTCAAAGAACAGAGCTTCAGTTGTTCTGTGTCGTACCAAAAAAGTTGGACAAATAAGTACCCATCCACTAAGGTATTGCATGTTAAGGCAGTTTCCTGTCATTTGTTGTATCATTTTTGACTTTGTCTTTCAGTGCCAAACCTAAGTCAGAAATCCACGTATCGATGGCCACTCCAGTCACTGTGTCCATGGAGACTGTGTCCAATCAAAATAATGATCAGCCCACCATTGCAGTCCCTCCCACCACTCAACAGCCTCCACCAACTATTCCAACCATGATTGCAGCAGCGAGTCCCCCGTCACAACCAGCAGTCGCCCTTTCAACCATTCCTGGGGCAGTTCCTATCACTCCTCCCATCACTACTATTGCAACGGCCCCACCACCATCAGCAGTTGTGGGTGGCAGTCTCTCTTCTGTTCTGGGGCCTCCTCTGCCTGACATAAAAGTTAAAGAAGAAGTAGAACCATTGGACATCATGAGGCCAGTTTCTGGTAAGTTCATTCACAGAATACTTTTCGTTGTCAATTGCTTCTTCCCCTTTTTCTGACACTCTCCTCCAGATCAGAACTTGTGTGACCCTCAGCTAGGAAGCCCTACTCAGAAGATGCCCATTTTAAATTTGCATTTCATTGTTTTTTAATACTTTGAAGAAAGCATTCAGCTGCTTTTGAAAACAATTTGCTGCCCTTTTATTTTTTCATAGCAAAATTAAGAAAACGATTATTATTTCCCTAAGATTATCCTTAAATGTAGCTTTTTGGTTATCATTAGGAAAATACTTCCATGTAAAATGGGTAAAGAAATGATCATAGCTAAGTGCTGGTTATTTACAATTTATTTCCTGCCAATTTTTCTTGCCTTGTTATGCAATAAAATAAAATGTATGCTGTTGAAAATATTCTCTTGATAAGCTTATGCTTGATTAGTAAAATATTGAAACTGTGTATTCTGATTTCCCCTAAGTGTTAAGTTTCTAAAAAACAGGTAACTTTGGAGATTTTGTTTTGTTAAATTTTTATAATGGATGGTGGAATCTTGTTTTTCCTGACTGTGAAAGCAACATTCATTTTATGGAATTCATGAATTACAAAGTCAAAGTGGAAAGCAAGCCCATGCGCTCACTGTTCAGTATCACCCTCTCACCATTTTGGCAAGAAAATTTCTATTTCCCATGCCATTTTTTTAATAAGAGGTGTGGTTGTGCTCTCTACAGTTTTTAAAACAGCTGTTTTTGTTTGTCTTTATTTTCACTTAATTATGCTGTACCATATCTTTCTGTAGTATCCATAATTAGCCTTAGCACTTCCATCAAAAGATGCCATGGATAATCCAGGAGGAGAAATGAAATGTTCTCAGTTTTACTGTTTTGCCTACTCTGTCATTTATCTAGTTCCTATTATCTCTCAGTGCTAGGAAGCTGACAGTAACCCTGCCTCAGACTGTAGGGCTCAGTGTCAGGTTTGTTCTCTGAAGACTTTCCACCAGGGCACTGATGATGCAGCTCTATCTAAAACAAGCACTTCTCCATCCTCTTAGAGCTTACTTTCTAGTAAGCATGGCAAACAGTAAAAGTGAGTGCAAAACATAAGAGAAAGTTAGAGCTGGAGCTGTGGTTTTGAAGAGTTTTGAAAGGAAGGCCTCACTGTGGACATGATCTTTGAATAGACAATACAGAGGTAAAATGGGGGCTATGAGGATATCTGGAAAAAGTATTCCAGTGTAGAAGTCCCAGGCTTGGCCCGCCTGGTATGTTCAAAGAATAACAGAGAGGTTAGGTAGATGGAACTGAGGGAGTACAGGAGTGGTAGACAGAGGAAAGGGTCCTATAGGCCTCTGGAAGGACCTAAGCTTTGCTAGGGTTAGAAGGTTTTGAGCAGAGGAGAGAGCCTTTGCGTTCACTTTCAGTTTTAAACAGACCATACTGGCTGCTGCTAGAGAATAGCCTGGGAACAAGGTTGGGAAGGGGAGTAGGGGTATTTGCATAGAGGCTGTTGCGTTAATTGCAGGGAACAATAAAGCTTAAACTGGAGTAATAGCAATCCGAACTTACATGAAGTAGTTGGACGTTAGAAGAATTTTAAAGTAGATCTGAGAAAATTACTTCAAAGATTGGATGTTGAATGTGAGAGGATGGCATCAGGGTCAAACTACAAAGTTTTTGGTCTTAGTAATAGGAAGCATAACGTTTCTATTAGCTGAGATAGGGAAGGTTGCAAGAGGAACCATGTTTTACAGAGAAATTAGTTTTTGATACGGAAAGTGTGGGGTATCTGTTGGACCTCCAAATGGAGACTTCAGGTCAGCAGCTGGGTCTGTGAGCCTGATTTGGACTAGAAAAGGAAGATACAGCTACATGTTTGGGAGTAATTGTGTATATAAATTATATTTAAAGTCTCGAGTCTGGATAAGATCATCCAAGTGCCAAGAAAAAACAGAAGCAGTTGTGGCCTGAGCCCTAGGGCACAGCGCTATTTCTGAGCAGAAAGAGGAGGCAAAACAACAAAGAAAAATAAATAAGGGGCCAGAGTGTTTGGAATAGAACTTTGGAGTAGGTGTTATCCTAGTAAGCTAGGGCAGAAATATTTCAAAGAAGAGAGACTAATCAGTTGGGTCACATGCTTTGGTCAGATAAGATACAGACTAGAGGTGACCACTGGATTTAGCAGCACGGAATTCATGAAGACCTCAAGAAGACCGGTTTTCATATAATCAATTGGTCAAAGCTTGATTGGGAGTGGGTTCAAGAGAAAGCTGTGAATGTAAACAACACTTGTAGAGCTATAAAGGTACAAAAAGAAGGGCAGTATCTGAAGAGGAATGATGTCAAAGGAAGTTATATTTAAGGGGAATAATATTGGTGTTAATAGGAATGATCCAGTGGAAAGGAAAGAATTGATGACAAAAGGGAAAGAGATGAAAGTTCCTGAGCAAAGTCGACACGGGTCTATTGTCTAAGTGAAGGGGGATTGACCTTTGCTGAAAACCCAGAGTAGAGGAAATTAACATGGCCACAATACAAGTAAATGGATATGTGTAATAGGCATTTATGGAGATTTTCTTTTGATTGCTTGTTGTTGGCTTTGTTCCCTTTCTTAATCTAAAAAAAACAAGAGTAAGAGTGGCTAAAGGAGGTGCTGAAAGTGTGAGGAGGTCTGATAATGTGTGAAATAATCAAATGGTCGTCACAGGGTAGAATAGTCCTGTAGCAATAAGGAACCACTCAAGATTAGTGAGCATTATAACATGAGACCAGTCAGCTTGCTTTTTATCTTTCTCTAGCTCCTTCCAGCTGCATAGCTGCAGACTAGTTGGAGAATTGGATTTAAACTATTGCGCTTTTACTAAGTGAATATGAACGAATACAGTTGATTAACTGAATTAATTAATTGAAGTGGAACCCAGTGATAAGAGAATGAGAACACTAGCAGATGAGTGACAACAAAAGAGTGGTAAGGTTAATTGATAGTTTCTGGTGGGTCTAGGGATTATTGGGGACTGGTGATGTAAGAGGAGTGACTTGGAAAGATGGTTGGGCTAGAGAGTGAGATGCCAGACATTGAGGTGTGACGATAGTGTAGGGTATGACTATTAGAAGTATAAAGAAGAAGGTTGGGGTGAAGAAATGGTAGTGAAAACAAGGGTAGAGATGAACTGATGCATGATTTTTAATTCCCTGTTGTATGATCCATACAAGCACAAACAGATGTTGTCGACTCCCTCTTATGAATCCCATTTTTCTAGACTCACTGTGCTGTGCTAGGAAGTGCTGTGAAGCAGACTGTATCTCTATACTACCCACTCTGCCACTCCCTACACTATGATCTTTGCAACATTTATCATCTTTAAATTGGGGGATGATAACCCCTACTTACTCCAGTTATTTTTTTTAAGATTTATTTATTTATGCATACAAGAGCTGGAGTGTAGCCCAGAGGTTGGGAAGGTGAGAGGATTCACCGGAGACAGAGTGGAGAGCAGAACAGGCGGATCTACTGAAGTACTCTGCTGAGGGGAGCAGCGGGCGAGACTGGAGAGGTCTGCTGTGCCATGTGGGAAGCTCCTGGCCAGGGATCAAATTCATGTTGCAGTGGCTGGCGATAGCTTCATAGTGCTGAAATTTAACCACTTGTGCTACCAGGGAGCCCCTTATTCCAATTATTTTTAAGATTATAAGAGTTAATAGGATATCTCCTAGGAATTTGTGCTAAAAGCCTCGAAAAATAGTGACTTGAACACAGGTTCCATTGTCTCCCTTGAGCAAGTCCTGAGACCGCCCATGGATGGTATGTGAACTCCATAGAATCCTTAGGGATCCAGATTCTACCATCCCTAGGATTCTACTCTCCTTCATTCAGGGTAGCTCCTTGAACTCTAGCTGCCACATCTGAGTTCCAGGGTCACAGACAGAAGATGAGGCTTACACAGTCAGACCATCTTTCAAGGAAACATCTTAAAATGCTACAAAACACTTCTATTTTTATTTTGTCATCACCAAAGCTAGCTATAAGAGTCTGGTAACTATAGTCTTTGAGCTGAATAGCAGTGTACCCAGTTAAACAAGAGGGTCCTTATACTAAGGACAGGGGAAGATAGGAGATAATGGGAAGCAGAGTGTTTTGCACAGTGTCAGGTACATAGGAAGATTCAGTATTACCACTTTCCTGCCTTCTTAATTGTTCTCATTGGTGGAAAACAAATGAGGCCTTCCATTATGTTTGGGTTTTCATACAGGAAGTCTGTGCTCTTTTTCCTGACAGCAGTTCCTCCACTGGCTACCAACACTGTGTCTCCATCTCTTGCATTGCTGACTAACAACCTCTCCATGCCTACAAGTGACCTACCACCTGGTGCCTCCCCAAGGAAAAAGCCTCGAAAGCAACAGCATGTGATTTCAACAGAAGAAGGGGATATGATGGAGACCAACAGCACTGATGATGAGAAGTCTACTGCCAAGAGTCTTTTGGCAAAGGCTGAGAAGCGCAAGTCTCCTCCCAAGGAGTATATTGGTAATGGTCACTTAGGCTAACTGGTCATGTGAACCTGTCTCACTTAAGTGAGGAACTATCCCTGGGGATATTTAGAGAGTCTGGCTTCATTTGTGGCTCACTTACTGAAACCGTTCCCTGAGGGTTGTTGCAAGTCTATAAGGTATTTACTGTCTTCTTCTTTCCTTTTGAATAGATGAAGAAGGTGTGAGGTATGTCCCAGTACGTCCAAGACCTCCCATTACTTTGCTGCGTCACTATCGGAACCCCTGGAAAGCTGCTTACCACCACTTTCAGCGGTACAGTGATGTCCGGGTCAAAGGTTAGTTTCCCCAGACACATCCAGTGTTAATGCATGAAACTGGTTTTTAACTTGGTTGTATTGCAATCAGTAGAATAGAAAGACAGTAAAAATTTGCCATTTTCCAAAAAGATGCACGTTTTTGTTGTAAAATATTGGTACTTTAGTGTTTAACTTAGGGAAGATACCCAGTTGAGCATAAAATTTGGAAAATTGTCCTTTGCCTCAGAAACCGTTACATATTTACTGAAAACAGTTTAATGAATAAATGGGAACATTGGTTTTAGTAAAATTCGTGTTACCTACTTCCCTAGTGATGACAGGAAGAGCAGTACTGGATCGTTGACGCCGTCCACAGTATCCCCAGGCAGCTTGCGTGTCCATGCGTCATAAGCCCCAGGAAGTCTATTTTCCAACAGAATTTTGTTGTTGAACTTGAGACTAATATTTTAATAACCCTTACATAGTAAAAATGGCTGATGGTACTTTGCAAATATCTATAAATATTCCTGCTGATTAAAATGACACTCAGTAATGAAACGTGTGTCATTAATCTTAATAATTGCACGGAAAAATGTAAGGTTTCCTTCATATAAATTCTACTTGGAAACTTCAGAGACTTTACTGGAAGTAGGTTACTCACCACCAGTTCACCGTGAACCATCACCATAGTCCTTTGTACTCTTCTCCCACATCAAACAGTGAATATTAACAGAATAATTAACTTTGCATATCAGTGACTACCTGAAATGTAAATAGCCTGAACATACCATTTAAAGCACAGATTAGCAGAGTGGATGAGAAAAAAAGCTCCAAGTACACTCTGCCCATACAGTAAAATAGGCAGAATGATGGTAAAAGGATGGAAAAATACAGTACAAAAATAAATCAAAAAAAAGCAAGAGCATCCATATTGACATAAAGCAAGACTTCATGGGAAAGGATACTAGAGCAAAGGACATTATATATTGATAAAATACAGGAATAAAAAACAAAAGCTTCAGAATACGTGAAGCAAAAAGTATACAAGAAATAGGCAAATGTACAGTCATAGTTAAAAGTAAAATACCACATTCTTGGCAGTTGATGGAACTATTTACTTGTCAGAGAAGTAGCCAGGATATAGAAAAATTGAAAACTACAAACAAGTGATATCTAGTAGACTTTTATGAAACACTCAATATTTCTTCACATGCCGACAAAACATGAAGATATACCATATCCCAGATAATAAGACAAACCTCACCAAATTTCAGAGAATTGAAATCAACAATATCTTCACTGACTGTTATGAAATTAAATCAATAACAGAGAGATAACAGAAAAATCTCCAAACCATGGAAATTAAACAACACATTTCTAAATAATATGTCAAAGATGTCTCAGGGAAATTTTTTAAATACATAAAGCTGAATAAAAATGAAATACGGCATGTAAGAATATGTGGGAGGCAAGTATGAAGTAATGCCAACAGGGAAATGTATAATACTAGATGCCGACATTAGAAAAAGAGAAATATCAAGGCCTTCCTGGTGATGCAGGTGTTAAAGTCTCAGCACTACAAAGCTATCACCAACCACTGTGGCATGAGTTCGCATGGGTTTGATCCCCTGCTATGCGATAACCCACATGTCTCTCCAGCTGCTCCCCTCAGCAGTGTATTTCAGTAGATCCACTGTTTTGCTCCCCACTTTGTCTCTGGTGAATCCTCTTGCTCCCTGCACTTCTGGCCTACACCCCAGTTCTTGCATGCATAAATAAATCTTAAAAAAAAAAAAAGGAATATATCTCAATACTCCTAACTCAAAAAGATTTTTTAAAAGAGAAAAACCCAAAGAAGTATAAGGAAGAAAATGATATAGGGGAAATCAGTGTAATTTAAATCAGGAAAATAATACAGAAATCAGTGAAACAAAAAGCTGGTTCTTTGGAAACAATAAATTTAATAAATCTGTAGCAGGATTGAACAAGATAAAAGAGAAGAGACCCAAGTCAATAACAGAAACGAAACAGGCATATAGATTATGCCACCATTAAAAGCATCATACTATGAGCAACACGTGCCCATAAAGTTAACAACTTAGATTGACTTAGACCAATTTCTTGAAAACTTGATAAGCATTAAATAATTTTAACTATAAGTTTCCAAACAAAATCTCTAGGTTAAGATACTTTCACGGAGAGATTCTACCAGACTTTTAGAGAGGAATCAGCACCAGTTTTCTATAATCCCTTCCAGATACAGAAGGAAATACTTCCAAATTCATTTTATGAAGGCAGCATTTCCCTGATAAGACCAGACAATGAATACAAATAAAACTGCAAATAAATATGCCTCAGAAATGTAGATACAAAAATCCCCAACAAAATCAGCAAATTGAGTCTAGTAATATGTAAATAGAATTTCACACCTTGATCAAGTAGGAATTGTTTTAGTTATGCAAATGGTTCTTATTTAAAAATCAATGTAATTTACCTTCATTAACAGGCTACGTTGGCTCCTAGGACTGCAAACTAGATGGCTTAAAGTGACAAATTTATTCCTTCATGGTTAAATTATGGAAAAGAATCCACCTTTGCTCATTTTTAACCTGGGGTTACTAGCAAGTCTTGATATTTTTGGGTCTGCACCTGCATCACTCCAACACTTCTGCTTCAATCTTCTCAGAACACACTTGTCAGTGTGCCTTGTCTCATCCTCCTTTCTTGATAAGGACATCAGCCGTTGCTGTTAGGATCGCCATAATTCAGTATGACTTCTTAACTTGATTACATCTGCAAAGTCTCTGCTTCCAAATAAGATCAAGGGTTAGGACTTCAACATGTCTTTTGGGAGGGACACAATTCCGCCTACATCAAAAACTGAAGAGGAAAATCACGTACACATACTGACACAAAAAAATTATTTGACAAAATTGAGTATTTTTTCATGATGAAAACTCAGAAACAGGAGGACTTCCTAGCTTGGTAAAAAGTCTGCAAAAATTTAAATTAATATTGCACTTAATGGTGAAAGATTGCAAACTTTCTGCCCGAGATTAAATTTGGTAATTAACTGACTAAGTTAGTGACTGCTGATTGCCTCCACCCCATCACCAAGTGCTAAATCTCTGATAATACTCCTCAGGGAGGCATAGCTTTGGTAACGTCCACAGTCACCCTGGGATAACAGAGGCACTCACAGGAATTTCCACCAGAACACAAATTCCTCTGTAAACTAATCCTACCAGATTGTAACTCCTTGCCATACTAGTTTTTGAGGTCAGTGTTGGATCTTTGTTCTGCCCACAGGAGAGTTTCTCCATCTGTCTTATTCTTTGTTCTCTACTGAAAATCAGCCAGCCTACAATCTAGACTATCTTCAACAAATCTACAAATTACCTCCTACTTGCTTTTTCACTACAGCTTCACTGTACTTGCAAGTACCTTTATATTTGAACCTCACCATTGCAAATGAAGTTAACTCCTTTGAGAAGAGATTAGAAGCCACCTGTTTTATGGCCTCGTCCTTCCCTGACCCATAGAATCTCTGAGCCTAGGGCACTGGTGATAGGGGTCAAGACAAAGGCAACCTTCCCTGTGAGTAACACCCTGCTCTAGGAGGTGAGCGCCCAGTGGAGGGGAAAGAGAAGTGAACAGCCTGGGTCTGCTTGGCTTCTCCTGGTGTGAAACACCACAAGTCAAAAAAGGTTCCTCTGCCTAAGGTATAGTCTCCATTCCACAAGTGGGGGCTGAATGGAAGAAGGAAGCCCCACATCTGGATTGTCCATCTGAGACTTAACCTTAGCAGCAGGTAAAGAGAGGAGGATGAGAATCACTGGTGCTCTGCTCTCCCTGGGAAGAGAAGCCGCCACTGGGAAGCTGGAGGAGAGAGAACCTTGTGTTCTTTGCCACAGTAGTCTGGTTGGAGTCTGCCTCACTGAGCTTGGGATTGAAAGAGGATATACTCTGGATACTCTTTGTTCAAATACCACAGATTCGCCATGTCTTACATTTTAATAGAGAGTTTCTTGAATAGATGTTTCTTCATTTGCTATTTGCCCTTAGGACTTTTTCCAGAGATTTAAATTTATTTTTTTAATAACTAACCTGGTGAGCAGGTTGGTAAACCACTGTCTACCACATGTCAACTGTTTTTTATACACTACTGAGCTACTTTGGAAAATAATATAACAGTTTCATAAAAACTAAGCATACACTTACCATATGACTCAACAGTTGTATTTCTGGGCATTTATCCCAGAAAAAAATGAAAACTTAGGTCCACACCAAACTCTGCACAGTGTTCCTAGCAATTTTTTGTAATAACCAAAAACAAAAAATGCAAATGACCATAAACAGGCTAATTGTTAAATAAACTGTGATACCATTGAATACTATGAAGAATGAAAAGGAAGGAACCATTAATCACGCAGCAGGTTAGATGGATCTCAGCAAGCATTCTGTTTATTGAAAAGAGCCATTCTTAAGATGATGCATCCACCCCCCACCTCCCCCAAGAAAGACATACCATGTGATTTCATCTATAAATTTTTCTCAGAATGACAAAATAGAGAACAGTTCAGTGGTGGGGTGGGGGGGTAGGGTTGGGTGACTATAAAGATGTAACTCAAGGGAGAACCTTTTGGTGGCACATTAGTTCTGTATCTTGATGTCCGTGGGAGTCACACAAAACTACATATGATGAATGATATAGAACTATACTCACACTTTATATCAGTGGCAGTTGCCTGGTTTTGATATTTTACTATACTTCTGTAAGCTATAACCAATGAGGGAAATTGGCTGAGAGGGAGACCCTTGACCTCTCTTTACGAGCTGGTTTTTTTTTTTTTTGAAATGCAGTTCACATAGTACACAATTCGCCTATTAAAATACCCAATTCAGTGGTTTTAGTACATTCACAGAAACACCACATCTCTTAACCACCATCCCCAATCCTGCCATCTTCACTCCTCCCTCACCCTAGGGAGACAACCTGTTACCTACTTTCTATAGATTTGCCATCACTGGACATTTCATTTAACATGTATGGTCTTCTGTTACTGGCTTATTTCTCAACATTATTTTCAGAGTTTATTCATGTTGTACGTGTCAGTACTTTTCCTTTTTTAGCCAAATACTATTTTACAGAAAAACTACATTTTATTTATCTATTCGTCACTCGATAGGCATTTGGGTTCCTTATACTTTGTGATTATTATGAATAATGGTGCTCCTAACTTTAGTGCACTAATTTGTGTGTGAACATCTGTAACTCATTTCTATTGGATATATACTCTGAAATAGAATTTCTGGGTTATTTAGTAACTTTGTATTTAACATTGTAGAAACTGCCAGACTGTTTCCAAAGCAAATACATCATTTTACAGTCCCACCAGCAACACATGAGGCTCCTCAATATTTGATGTTATTGATTTTGTCATCCTAGTGGGTGAGAAGCAGTACGTCATGGTTCTGACTTGCATTTCCCTAATACATACTGATGTTGAGTATCTTTGTGTGCTCACTGGCCATTTGTATATCTTGTTTGGAGAAATGTCTATTCAGGTCCTTTACTCTTTTTAATTGGTTTGTCTTCATTATTGAGTTGCAAGATTTCTGCATATGTTCTAGATATATATCACTGTACTATCTTTGTGACTTTCTGTGAATATGTAATTATTTCAAATCTAAAAGTTGTTTAAAATGCTTATAATACAGGAGTACCTCTAAAATGGGTAAAGTCTGAAGAGTGTCAGTAGATTATGTCACTGTCATATGACACTGCACTGTTATGAAAGATGTTACCACTGGGGGAAACTGGGTAGAGTGCACAGGCTATTATTTCTGACAACAGCATGTGAATCTCAACAAATTTCAGAATTACTTAAATTACATTCATGATGATATTTACCTACTAGATAGAATGGTTATTTTTAATTGATAAAACTTTTTAGGCAATTTTAGGCTTACGACACAATTGAGCAGAGGATACAGAGATTTCCCATTATTCTCACTTTCCACACACAAGCTCAACCTCTCCCACTGTCAACATCTCCACCCAGTGGTTCATTTGTTACATTGATGAACCCATACAGACACATGATTATCACCCAAAGTTGATTGTTTATGTGGAGTTCAGTCTTATGGTAGATTCTATGGGTTTTACAAATATATAGGTGGGGCCTTGTCAAGATTAATTTTTAAAGTTTTTAAAAATACGTAGTATGTGAATACATTTTAAGTCCTAATAAGTAGTAACTAAAACTTCATGGATAGAGATGAATTCACCTTGGGGGAAGCACTCCTCAATCCTAATTTGAGTCACTGGGTGATACCTTTCATATTCATTTTATTACAATTCTAGTGACTGACTCCTCAACCCAAATTTGAAAATTACTCACACTTGATTCCTATGATTTCTCCAATATCTAGATAAAGAGCTTTCAAAACTTCATGTCCATATGCTTACAAGCATCACACATGAGCAAGACTTCAACTCACTAAGGACTATTTCCTCTCCTTAAGAAATTAGAATATTACTCGCTTTTGAATTGACCGGATTAGCAAAATATGCCTTTAAAGCATTCTTCTAGGGTGGACCAAAAAAAAAGCTTTTGTTCACATTGTGACCCCTGTTCCTAGAGGTCTTAAATACAAAGGGTTAAAACTAGCACACAGTGATTTTTGGCTTCATAAAGTTGAAATATGCTGTTCTTTTTTTTTTTTTTTAATGGTTCCAGAGGAGAAGAAAGCTATGCTGCAGGAAATAGCTAATCAGAAAGGAGTATCCTGTCGTGCCCAAGGCTGGAAAGTCCATCTCTGTGCTGCCCAGTTGCTACAGCTGGTAGGTAGAGATCTACAGTGGCGATGTCCTGCTGAAGAGAGGGACAGATGCTGGAGATGTCTGAGTTTAGAGAGTATTTTCTTTAGAGTAATTCTGAAACATTCCTAATTAACATGGATCAATGTTAAATTTTTGAGCATTATATATATATGATTATAAGAGAGATATTTCATAGATGTAATCACAGTCTAAATATATCTTCGTTCTGATGCCCAGAACCAAAATACATGGAACAACTGTGGTTTAAGTTGAAACCACAATTGAAAATTAAAGGTTAATATTAGGTGTTCTCATTACATGTGACATAGGTGTCGCCTCAAATGGCCTAATTCCTCCACTCTGCTCCTTGTCACAGGTACTGGGTAGGGTTCCACTTTTCCTTGAGCAGTGGGCTTCATTTCCTGCCAGCTTAAAATATTATTCAAATAAGCCAATCACATTCTTCCACAGGAACGGGGGGGGGGGGCACCTCTCCCTCTCGATACTGCAAAGCCTGCCTCCTATAGCCCCTACTTGTTTCTGAACGCAGCCCCCAAGTGGCCCTGCGTGGTGTGTTTGTCCCTGGACTGAGTATATTGACTAGCAAACTACTGTTGACCTCATCTGTCCAATGTCAGTAGGTGGTATGTGATCAGCCATTTCCTTAACCATCAGGTGGGAATTCTTGTTTCACCAATGAGGTGAAGGGGCAATGACAAAAACATCAACATCTTAGGGTTTTTCCATCTTTGGAGTAATGATCTGGAGAACATATGAGGATCTCAAAAAAAAAAAGTAGTCCAGTGACTTTTTTCTTTTTTTTTTTTTTTTAAAGATTTTATTTAGCATTCAAGCTGGAATACAGGCCAGAGGTGTGGGGTGGTGAGAGGGTTCACCAGAGGCAGAGTGGGGAGCAGAACAGGCAGAGCGATGGAAATACATGGCTGAGGGGAGCAAGGGCGAGGCAGGAGAGGTCTGCCGCACCATGTGGGAATCTCCCCAGCTGGGTGTCGAACTGCCGACAGCTCCACAGTGCAGTGTTTAACTGCTGCGCCACCAGGGAGGCCCATCCAGAGAAAGGATTTTATTACCCCAATAGCTCTTTGGTCCGTTTCCAGAGTTGATTTAAGGTAGGCTTGTTTACCTGAGTTTAACGAAATTATCTCTGGCATCACGATGCCTTCCCTCTGTATATTGCAGACTAATCTAGAACATGATGTTTATGAAAGACTCACCAACCTACAGGAAGGGATTATCCCAAAGAAAAAAGCAGCAACTGATGATGATCTGCACCGAATAAGTGAACTAATACAGGTTTGAATGAGCCCTTACAGTTCTAATCATCCACTTCATGGAGCCATTCACTATAAAGTTTCACTTCTCCCATTTCCCTCTCTCATCCACTAACATTTCTAGTTAAAAAAAAAACCTGTTTACTTCAGCCTGCATTACTAAGAAACACTAAAACTTTTGTTTTTATGTGAAAACCTCTATCCAAAATTGAAAAATTCTTAAACCCATATTGTCATTGCTTAGTGATTGATGACACACTGTCTTTTGTTTCAGGGAAACATGCAGCGGTGTAAACTTGTCATGGATCAGATCAGTGAAGCCAGAGACTCCATGCTTAAGGTTTTAGATCATAAAGATCGTGTCCTGAAGCTTTTAAACAAGAATGGGACTGTCAAGAAGGTGTCAAAATTGAAGCGAAAGGAAAAAGTTTAGACTCAGAAGAATCAGGACTTTGAAAACAAAATTTATGAAGAATGATGTTAGGAATGGGGGAGGGTTTTGGTTATTTTCAAAGTGGAACATTGAAATAAAGGAAGCATTTCACACACGAAAGCAGGGTGACCCATGGCATTGAGTGGCACAGGAAGATCAGGGTGAAGTGACAGTGAACTCCACTCTCTTTGGCACGTCCCTCATAACCCTGCTGTGTCATGATGGCTCCTGGTGCATCAGTATCCGACAGTTGGAATCAGTGACAGCGAATGGCTGGCGTTTTCAGCTTTCCAGTTCCTGAGCTGTGTTTATCTGCTGGAGTCCTGCAGGACCCATGCTGAGCCTGGACTGCAAGTATCCACTTGGACCATATGTTATCTCTACACTGAAAATCCAGACTCTTCTCCCCACCTTCTTCTATCTGACCTTCAAATGCCCATGCTGGCCTTTTTCAGCAGTGCCATGGCACCCAGAGACCTGCCACACCTCACTCTATAAAGGGGTTGAGCTATCAATTCTTGTCATTTTTTTAAAGAACCATTTCAAGGTGAAATTGTTCTCGTCTGTCCCGCTTGTGTCAGGTTGGGTTTTGTGGTGGCAGAGCAGGTCCCACCATAGCTGCTCTGAGACCCTTGTTCTGAAGTACATTCGGGTTATCTGTACTTCCCTAGCTGGTATGATGCTGTTAATGTATGTACCGCACATCTCCAGATGTTAATAAAGGACTCGAAGAGGTTTTTGTACATGAGCAATTTGCATCTTTTTATTTAATCAGTGCTATGCTGATCATTTGTGTGCTATGCTGATCATTTGTGTGTTTACTTTTCTCACATTGTAGAGAGTTTGTTCTGTTAAGATTTGTTCTCAGAGTTCCACTAATTCTGGTATTTTGAAGATGTCACAGTGGTGAAGTCTACTGGCACTTTTTAATCTTAAATACAAGACTATTGTGTCCTATTAGAGATATAAATTGATCATGTACAGGGCATCTCCTGCTGTAATGGTTGGGGTGGAGCTACCAGAGGGTGGATGTTCTCACAAAGTGGTTCTTGCTGCTTTTGAACTAGCCTGAGAGGTGAAGCAGCCAGTCTTGTTCCTATTGGCACAGCCATCTCTATCCCTCCTCTCCAGGTGTTCTTAGGACATGTGTTTCCAATTGCCAACTTGAGTGCTGGAGCTCCTCTCTGCTGTAACCTGACAGTTTAAGACAGGAAGTCTGTGCCAGTTATGACCAGGACTTGGAGACCGGTGCCTTGGCATTCCTTAGACTGCCTCACCTGAGACAGCCTGCTTCCAAGGACTCTTAAGCAAGCATCTGGTAGAGGAGTTGTGGGGGACGGGTGGAGGGCAGCTGGTAAAGTGGGCGACAGGAGGAAAGAAGGCAGACATATGGCTTTCCTCAGATTAGGTCTGCGAAGTTCAAGCTGTAGAAGTCATCAGAACAATTAAGGCTACTTCTAGAATGGAGCCACTTTAAAAGATGTTACTGATTGTTTAGGAGACGTCACATCTCAAAACGACATGTTTGATAGAGAAGGATGGGATTCGGGCATTGGAGACCCTGCGTTACAACCTGTTCTCTAAAAGTATTGTCACCTCCATAAATTAAATCTAGTAACCTTGATCAAAGAAAACTTACCAGTGCAAGCTTTGATGTCAGTGCAGGTTAGAACAGTTGCCTTCAGTATTCTCCTGCCTCAGGATGGTATAATCTGAAGTTGGAATAGGTAGGAGGGATGAATCCTGTCTGTGTACAACTTACTCAGCTTTATTGAGGATTACTTGACATAAAATAAAAATGGTGAAGTGTACAATTTGATAAAATTTGATGTTTATACTCATGAAACCATCACCACAATCAAACTAGTGAAAATACAGGGCCGAAAAAGCATTCTTGTGCTTGCTCTTTGCCCCTTCTCTCATCTCTGGGCAAACAAGCTGCTTTCTGTCACACTAGATTAGTTTGATTTTTCTGGAATTTTATATGAATGAAATCAGTGTATTTTTTTTGAGGTAGTGTCACATTAGCACAATGAAAAGTTATGCTGAGATTTACTCATTTTGCTTATTTCAATAGTTCATTTCATTGCTGAGTAGCAGACGTATGAATAGCCTACAAGTTATTGGCCCAGTCACTTGTACGAAAACATTGGTTGGTAGCAGGTTTATTAATTACAGATAACTTTTTTGCACATTCTTGTTTTTTATATGGACATGTATGCTATTTCAAGTGGTGATTTTGTTGGTTGTACTCTGAGGTATTTGTGACCAGGAGATAGTGCTGAGAAGTCTGGAAACGAAGTAGCTCTTGATGTAGAAAACTAAAAGAATTGGAGATATATTTGAGGTAAGACTTGAATTTCCCTTCTGTGTTTTTTTTTTTAAAAAAGATATAGGGTGCAGGCCAGAGGTGTGGGGTGGTGAGAGGGTACACCAGAGACAGAGTAGGGAGCAGAACAGGCAGATGGACTGAAATACACTGCTGAGGGGAGCAGTGGGCGAGGCAGGAAAGATCTGCTTCACCATGTGGGAATCTCCCTGGCTGGGCATTGAACTCGTGCCGCAGCTGCCAACAGCTCCACAGCGCTGTGCTTAACCTGTTGTGCCGCCAGGGAGGCCCCCTTCTGTTCTTTATAATGGAAATCAAATTTGGGGGGAGGGGAGAAAATGTATTAACTCATCTGTTGTAGAAAATCATTTTTAGGGCCTCCCTGGTACTGCAGGGGTTAAAGTCAGCACTGTCAAGCTATCACTAGCCACTGTGGCATGAGTTTGATCCCTGGTCAGGTTGCTGACCCACATGGTGCAGCAGACCTCTCCTATCTCACCCACTGCTCCGTTCAGCAGTATATTTCAGTAGATCCTCCTGTTCTGCTCCGCACTCTGTCTCTGGTGATTCCTTTCAACCTCTGCACCTCTGGCCTGCAGCCCAGTTCTTGTATACATAAATGAATAAAAATAAATTTTTTAAAAATCATTTTAAAAACCTGGATATCTCAAAATATTAAATAGAAAATGCCTTACAGTATTTTCATTTTTTAGTGATTTTATCCTAGTAATAATATAAAATCTCAATTTTAGAGTCTAAAATTTATTTAGAGGTTATATAGTATAGTTCGACCCAATGTGAGATAAAATGGACACTTTTGAAGCAAACGTTTCTTTTTTTTATTGTTAAATATACCAGAAAACTACATGAAGCAGATGAAAACTTTGTAAATTCCAAGAACAACAACTTGGAATCACCACACAGTGCAAGAGCTTTACTGGTCACCTCAAAAGACCCCCAACTACTCAATGCCAATCACAACTCCTTACCTTTCCCCAAGATAACTTTTACTTTGACTCTTTTCAAATAACCAGTTCTATTGTATATTTATATCCAACCCTACCATTTTACTAATGTATTTTGGTAAATACATGTACCTAACATTGGGATAAAGACATTACTATCACCCAGAATCAGTGCCTCTTGATCCTCAAAACACTGCCCCAACCCCCCAAAGGCAAACATGATACACTGTATTATCAGAGATGAATTTTGTGTGTTCTTGAACTTCATGAAATTGGAATCATAAAGTACATACTTGTATCTGGCATTTTTTTGTTCAACATAATTTGAGGTTCAGCCATTTGTATGTATCCGAAGTTACTTTTTATTTCTAAGTGGTATTCAGTATGAATGTGCAATCATTTGTTTATCCATTTTCTTACTGAAAGACATCTTGATCCCAGGTTTTGGCCATTATAAATAAAGTTATATAAGCTTGCATGCAAGTTCTTGTGTTAAACTAAAGTTTTCAAATAGTTGAGTGAAAATCTATGTGTGTGATTGCTGGCTCATAAGGTAAAAACTAAGTTTAGTTTTATGAAAAAATGCCAAATTGTCTTTCTAAGTGGTTACCATTCTTATATTCCCACTAACAATGAACATTCCTGTTGTTCCACATCAACATTTACTTTTTGTCAGTGTTTTAAGATTTTCACCATTCTAATAAGTGTATAATAGTGCTGTTTTTATTTGCAGTTTCTTAATAACATGGTGTTGGACATTTTTTTAAATGTTCATTTTCCATCTTTGTCATTTTCAGTGAGGTTACTGTTGCGATATTTGCCTGTATTTTTTTTAATTTTTTTATTGTTATTTATATCTTTTACATTTTGTATTCTCCTTGGGTAACCCACCACCAATTCACCCGTGAGCCATCACCATGGTCACTTGTGCCCTTTTCTACCCCATTTTGAGCCCTTATCCTCTCCCTCCCTCTCTGGGTGGCTCTCATATTTGGTTCCCCTACATTCCTGTTATAAGTGAAAACATTCTATACTTTTCTCTTTCTTTATGGATTATTTTGCTGAGCATGATTCCTTCTAGTTCCATCCATGTCGCTGTGAATTGCATGTGTTTATTATTTTTGAATGCTGAATAGTATTCCATTGTGTACCACATCTTCTTGATCCAGTCATCTCTTTTGGGCATTTGGGTTGTTTCCATACCTTAGCTATTGTAAACAGTGCTGCAGTAAACATACGGGTGCATGTATCCTTTTGGATTATTTTTTTGTGTGTCCTTTGGGTAGATTCCCAGGAGTGGGATTGCTGAGTCGTATGGAAGTGCCATTTTTAGCAGTTTGATGAATCGCCATACAGCTTTCCATAGTGGTTGGACTAGTTTGCAATCCCACCAGCAGTGTAGAAGAGTTCCTTTTTCGCCACATCCTCGCCAGCGTTTGTTGTTGCCTGTATTTTTAATGTGCACCATTCTCACTGGTGTGAGGTGTATCTCATCATGGTTTCGATCTACATTTCCTTGATTATGAGTGATGTTGAACATTTTTTTATGTATGTGTTGGCATTTGCTTCTCTTCTTTGGAGAGGTGTCTTTTTAGCTCTTCTGCCCATTTTTTGGCTGGATTGCTGACTTTGTTGAGTTGTGTGAGCTCATTGTAGATTTTTGTTATCAGTCCTTTATCAGTTGTATTGTGTGCAAAGATCTTCTCCCAATTAGTAGGGTGTCTGTTAGTTTTGGCTAATGTCTCTTTTGCTGTACAGAAGCTTTTTATTTTAATGTAATCCCAGCTGTTTATTTTGTCCTTCACTTCCTTTGCTTTGGGGGATGTGTCTTTAAAGATTTTGCTGAGATGTATGCCATGTAGAGTTTTGCCTATACTTTCTTTTATAAATTGTATGGTTTCTGGTCTTACATCTAGGTCTTTTATCCATTTTGAGTTGGCTTTTGTGCATGGTGTGAGGTAGTAGTCTAGCTTCATTTTTTCGCATGTAGCAGTCCAGTTTTCCCAGCACCATTTATTAAATAGGCTGTCCTTGTTCCACTGCATTTTCTTTGCTCCTTTGTCAAAGATTAGTTGCCCATAGATGTGTGGCTTTATTTCAGGGTTTTCTGTTTGGTTCCATCGGTCTTTGTGTCTGTTTTTATTCCAGTACCACGCTGTTTTAATTATTATGGCTCCGTAGTATAGTTTGAAATCAGGATTGTAATCCCTCTGTTTTCTTCCTTTTAGTCAGGAGGTCTTTAGCTATGCGGGATTTTTTGTGATTCCATATGAATTTCATCAGTATTTGTTCAATTTCTTTGAAGAATGTCATTGAGATTTTTATTGGAGTAGCGTTGAATCTGTAAATTGCTTATGGGAGGATGGCCATTTTGATAATGTTAATCCTTCCAATCCATGAGCAGGGGATGTCTTTCCATTTTTTTGTGTCCTCCTCTATTTCTCTTAATAGTGACTTATAGTTTTCTTTGTATAAGTCCTTTACCTCTTTTGATAGGTTTATTCCCAGGTATTTGATTTTTTTTTTATTTCAATTTTGAAGGGGATGGGTCTCTTAATTTCTTCTTCTTCTGACTGGGTATTTGCATATAGGAAGGCTACTAATTTTTGCGCATTGATTTTGTATCCTACTTTACTGAACTGGTCTATAATTTTGAGTAGTTTTTCTATGGAGTTTCTAGGGTTTTCTGTATATATTATCATATCATCTGCAAATAGTGACAGTTTAATTTTTTTTCCCTATTTGGATTCCTTGAATGTCTTTCTCTTGTCTTATTGCTCTGGCTAGGACTTCCAGTATTATATTGAAAAGCAGTGGTGAGAGTGGACATCCTTCCTTGTTCCTAATCTTAGTGGAAAGACTTTCAGCTTCTCACCATTGAGGATAATATTAGCTGTGGGTTTGTCATATATGGCTTTTATTATGTTGAGGTATGGTCTTTCTATACCAGGGATTTCAAGGGCCTGTATCATAAATGGATATTGCATTTTGTCAAATGCTTTCTCAGCATCTATTGATATATGATCATATGATTTTGGTTTTCTTTTTGTCAATGTGTTGGGTTACAGTAACTGATTTTCGGATGTTGAACCATCCTTGTTTCCCTGGAATAAATCCCACTTGATCATGGTGTATTATCTTTTGGATGCATTGTGGATTCTGTTGGCTAGGATTTCGTTAAATATTTTTGCATCAGTGTTCATTAGAGAGATTGGTCTGTAGTTTTCTTTTTGTGTGTTGTCTTTATTTGGTTTTGGTATTGGTGTAATGTTGGCTTCATAGAATCTGTTTGGTAGTATTCCTTCCCTTTCATTTTTTGAAAGAGTTTGTGTAAGATAGGGACTAGTTCATTTTTAAACGTTTGTTAGAATTCGTTTATGAAACCATCTGGTCCTGGGCTTTTGTTTTGGGGGAAGATTTTGATTACTGATTCAATTTCGCTGCTTGTCATTGGCCTGTTTAAATGTTCTATATCTTCTTTATTTAGTTTTGGGTGATTTTCCTTGTCTTGGATTCTCGATAGCTTTACTATTATATGTCTTGCTGTTGTTTTCCTTTCATTATAGTAATTTGGAGTTCTTCTGGTTTCCTGTATGGCAATTTTTATTTCCTTTTTCGTGTTTAGGAAGTTCTCTTCAATTATCTCCTTGAATAGTTTCTCTGTTCCTCAGTCTCCTCTCCTTCTGGAATTCCTATGACTGATGTTTTCTTTTATCATGGTGTCAGATAGTTCTCGAAGCGTTTCTTCATTCTTTTTCCTTCGTTTTTCTCTTTCCTTTTCTGTCTTGGTTTTCTATGTTTGTATCTTCAAGAGTGCATATTCCTCCTTCCATTTCTTAAATCTTCATGGCTTTTACCAGAGTTCCTGAGCTCCTCTACTAATGTTTGTATATCCTCCATTTCCTTAAATTTCCTCTTTATTGATTCATTCTCGCTCTTCAATTCTTCCTTTATATTCCTCAGTTCTTTGTTTATGTTTCTTTCCTTCTCTACCTTTTCATTTAATTCTATTTTTTTTTCATTATGGCTATTTTGAATTCTTTATCTGTTAGCCAGAGGTAATCTTCTATGTTCATATTATTGGGTTCTGGAGAAGGATTTCCTTTCCGTGGGGTATTGTTTTCAGAGTCATTTGTAAGTTTTTTCCTTCCCATTGTTGGCCTTCTGCTTTGCTCTGGTCGTAGTGTTCCTGTACTGCTGGTGCTGGCAGGCATGACTCCTGGTTTCACTTGCTGAGGAGTGTTTGTGGCTTCCTAGTGTCTGAGCTGCTGTGGCTGGGCATCGTCTGGGTATTCTTGTTTCTCTGTTGAACTTCTATATCCCTCGTGGCATGTCTCTCATGTGTTTCAGGGTCCAAGTAGAATTAGAAGAGAAAAAGGGGTTTTGTGTAAAAGGGAGGTTTTTGCCTGTATTTTCATTGTTTTTTTTCTTACTGAGTTTTAAAAGTTCTTTGTATATTTTGGACACCAATCATTTTACCACATATGGACCTTACAAATATATTCTTGTCGGCTGTGGCTTATCTTTCTATTTGTTTTTTGAAGAGTCAGATTGTGCTTTTTGGTTCTACCTAAAGACTCATCATCAAACCCAAGGTTAGCTCGATTTTCTTTCTTTTTTTGTAATAGTTTTGCAGTCCTTTATTTTACAGTTAGGTTTGTGACACATTTTGAGATCATTTTAATGAAAGTTCTAAGTTCTGTGTAAGATCTTTCTGTTTTGCATGTGGACATCCAACTCTTCAAGCACCATTTGTTGAAGACTATCTGTTTTCCATTAAATTGCATTTGCTCCTTTACCAAAGACCAATTGACTGTATTTGTACAGTTCTATGTCTGAACTTTCTGTTTTGTTCCATTATTCTGATTTTTTATTTCATCATGAATACCACTCTGTTTTGATTTGCTGTTGCTTTATAGTAGGTCTTGAAATTAATTAGTGTCAGCTCTCCAACTTTGTTGTTTTTTGCTATCATGTAGGCTATTCTGGGTCTTATCATAGAGATTTTAGAATCTATTAATATCCACACAATAACATGCTGTGATTTTTAAAGGTTTAAGATTACATAGAATATAGATCAACTAGGGAAAGAATAATTAAGAGTGTTCCATTCCATGAACAAGGACTCTCCATTTATTTTGATCTCTGATTTTATAGTTTTCCTCTTATACATCCTATACTATTTTCTACTGTGTTTACACCTAAGTAATTGTTTTTGCTATTTTCAGTGGTACTGTGCTTCTAATTTTAAATTCTAATTGTTCACAGGTGGTACATGGGAAAGCATTCAACATCCGTTATATGGTGTTTAACCTTATATGCTATGATATTGCTGTATTCACAGAATTATTTTGTCAGTTATTTGGTACTTTCAACCTAGCAATACCATCTGTGAACAAATACAGATTTATTTCTTCTTTCCAAATCTGTATTTTTTTTTGTCTCATTGTGTAGGTAGATATTGAATAGGAGAGGTAGGAGGGGATATTCTTTCCTTATTCCTAAGCTTAGGTAAAGTGTCCAATTTCTCACCATTATGATGTGAGCTATAGGAAGGTTTGTAGATGTTATTAAATTGAGCAAGTTTTCTATTCCTAGCTTGCTGAGCATTTTAAATCATAGAATGGATTGTGATTCAGCATATTGCTTTTCTGTGCTTTTCTGCATCAACTGATATGTTCATATTTCTACTTTAGCATATTCATATGGAAAGTTAATTGATTCTTTTACTGCTGGACCAGCCAGTCAAGCCAGCATGTCTGGAATAAATCCCATTTGGTAATATTTTATATAATTCTTTTAACATGTTGTTAGATTCAGTTTGTCAATATTTATTTACATCTATGTTCATGAGAGATTTTAGTCTGGCTTACTTTTTGTACCATCATTGTCAAGTTTCAATGTCAGAGTAATGCTGGCCTCATAGAATAAGTTAGGAAGTTCTGCAAGAACTATAAAGAATTGGTTTAATTCTGTCCTTAAATGTTTGGTAGAATTCACCAATGAACCCATTTGGATCTGGTGCTGTCTTTTTTAGGAAAGTGTAAACTACTAATTTAACAGATATAGTCCTGCACAGATTGTCTATCTTTGCATGAGCTTCGGTAATTTCTGTCTTTCAAGGAAGTGCACTGTATCATGTAAATTACCAAATTTGAGGGCATGTAGTCGTTCATAATATCTTTTATTATCATTTTCATGTCTGTGGGATCGGTAATGATAACCCTCTTTCATTTTTTAAAGATACACTGATCTATAATTCACAAAGCATACAATTCACCTATTTGAAGTGTATGATTTCATGACTTACACTGTATTCAGAGTTGTGGCCCCCTCATCACAATCACTTTTAGAATATTTCATTGCCCCAAAACAAGTAACAACTCCCATTTAGTGTTTAATCCATTTTGAGTTGATTTTTGCATCTATTGTGAAGGAAGGGGTTCAACTTCATTCTTTTGCCATGTGGCTGGTCAGTTGTCCCACCACCATTTGTTGAAAAAGATGTTCTTTTACCATTGAGTTGTTCTGGCAATTTGTCAAAGATAAACTAGTTGTATATATAAAGTCTTATTTTAAAACTTACTTATGAGTAAATCTATCCCATTCATCTATATATTTAGCTTTAGGCCTCTCCCACACTGACTTGTTTACTAAAGCTTTGCACTAAGTTTTGAAATTGGGAAGTGTGAGCTATCTGTTTTATTACTCATTTTCAAGATTGTTCTGGCAGTCCTAGATCCTTTGAATTTCCAGGTGAATTTTATGATCAGCCTGTCAATTTCTGCAAAGAAGCAATCTGGGACTTTGCTAGGTTTTATATTGAATCTATTGATAAATTTGGGAAATTTTGCCACTTTAATATTAAGTCTTCTGAGCGATAAATGTGAACTTTTTCCAATTATTTAGTACTAATTCAAATTCTTTGAACAATGTTCTTTAGTATTCAAAATTTTTCATTTATTAAACTCATTCCTATTTTACTGTTTTGATGCCACTGTATATGAAATAACTTCTAATTTCATTGTTGCTAACTCACAGAAAATTGTCATAGAAAGAGAATTGATTTTGTATTTCTAAGTATAGAATTACATGAATTTCTGTGTATAATAAATTTATACTATGTATTTTGAAACAACTGAAATGCAATTCATATATCTTACAAATAACCCATTTAAAATATACAACTCAGTGACTTTTGATGTTTTATATTATTAATTATAAACAATACATAAATTTTGCTACTTTAACTTTTTAAGTATACAGTTCAGTGGCAATTTTTACATTCATAATACTATCACCATTACCTACTGCCAAAATGTTTTCATTACGCCTTTGTAACCATGAATTACTCCTTTGTAACCTTTGTAACAATGACTTCCCATTGGGCAATCCCTCCCCCATTCCTGATAATCCCCAAAAATCTTTTCAGTCTTAATGGATTTTTCTGTTTTAGATATCTGATATAAATGGAATCCTACAATAATTATCCTTTTGTGTCTAGATTGTTTCACTTAGCATAAGGTTTTTAAGGTTCAGCCATGGTGTAGCATGCATTAGAACTTCATTCCTTTTTATGTTAAGTAATATTGTTATATGTATCTGTCTCATTTTATTTTATCCATCATCATCAGGACAACCTGTATTCACCTTAGAAGGTCATTGAATTCCTCAGGATTGGTGATGCGATGCTGGACACAGGAAAGCGAGGCATTAGATGTATCCAAGAATATTCACCCAAAACCCTCTAGTGCTCCTGGCACACTTGGTATCATTGCAATAAGGACATATTTATGATTCCACCCTCATGACCTAATGACCTCCTAAAGGCCTAACCTCCTAAAAACATCACTTTAGGTTTAAGAATTTGACACATGAATATGGGGGATGTAAATATCCAGTCTAGATCTTTTCAGATCTAGAAATAAATCTTTTCAGATTTATTATGTGCAAGTACTTTAATTACTCCCCTTTAAAGGTCCTTATTTTTTGGAGGACTGTAAGGCATTCTTTATCCAGTCTTTCCATCCCTTAAAGATTTCCACAAACTCACAGTATCCTTGTAATTATGTTTTGGAGAGACTCCAGGCATGTCAGCAGATTCATCATCAATCCACCTTTTTCTACTTTGAGCCTTTCTACTTGAAGCCAGTTAGTACAATGTACATGCATGAACTGATGCAAGTTCAAAGGACGAAGTCCTCTAAACATGGTGTGCTTTGCCTATATCTTCTTTTATGTATTTTATGGTTTCATGTCTTACATCCAAGTCTTTTATCCATTTTGAGTTGATTTTTGTGTATGCTGTGAGACATTGGTCTAGTTTCATTCTTTTGCATGTGACTCTTCAGTTTTCTCAGAACTTTCATTGCATAGACTTTCCTTTCTTCAGTATATACTCTTGCCTTCTTTATTGTAGATTAATTGCCCATATAGGTGTGGGCTTATTTCTGGGCTTTCAATTCTATTCCTTTATTCTGTGTGTCTGTATTTCTTCCAGTACCATGCTATTCTGATTATTAAATTTTTGTAATATAGTCTGAAGTCTGGACATATACTACCATTCTACCTCTTATTTTTTCAGGATTGCTTTGGCTACTTTTTGTTGTTCCATTTGAATTTCAGTAATATTCTATTACTTTGAAAAATTCCATTAAAACTTTGATAGGGTTATATTTAATCTGTGTATTGCTTTGTGTAAGATGACCATTTTGATAATGTTAATTCTTCCAATCCATAAGCAGGGAATATTTTTCCATTTCTTTGTGTCTTCTATTTCTTTTAGCAATGTCTTTGTTTTTTTTTATAGACACTTTACCTTCTATGTTATGACAGTCCCACAGCTAGCATCTTAACATTGCGTATTGAATTCTTTTTTTATTTATTTGTAAATAAGATTGCTTTCTTGATTTCTTCCTCTTCCAGCTCATTGTTTGCTTATAGGAAAGAACTAATTTTTGTTTATTGACTATATAACTTGCCACTTGGCTGAACTGATTTATTGTTTCAATTAGTTTTTGAGTGGAGTCTCTCCAAGTATATTATCATAACATCTGCAAATAATAATAGTTTTACTTTCCAAATTTAGATTCCTTTTAGATCATTCTCTTGCCTAATTGCTCTAGCTGGGACTTTGAAAACTATACTGAATAGTAGTGGTGAAAATGGACATCCTTGTTTTGTACCAGATCTCAATAGGAATGTTTTCAGTTGTTCAGATGCTAGCTGTGGGTATGTCAGATAAGGCCTTTATTATGTCAAGGTATATTCCATCTACCCTCAGTTTTTAAGGGTTTTATCATAAATGGATGTTAAATTACACTGGTCAACAAATTTTTACAAAAGTCATGTTACTGAAATAAAATTAGTCATTTCCTATCGATTTGTATGTGCTCAACACAAATATGACAGTCAAATTCTAATTTGGCTCTAGGTTTTTTTGTAATCTGCAATAAATTGATGTTTACATCACAAAATGCATGCCAATGATAACAGGCCTGCAGTTTATACCTGTGAAAAAACAAGTCATAGACTACTTCTTAGATTTCTTTGCTTGTCTCTTGTACAACAGTTCAGGAATAGAATAGATGGAAGATGGTTTCCATTGTGCACAAGCACAGCCTTCAGACTCAGTTTCGAGAGTCTAGAAATAGTCTCCATTCTTGTGGGTCATGAGTGATTTCTAAGGCATTCATGAAGCCCTCAATATCGGAACAGAATACCAGAGTACTTTCCTTTCTGAAGAAGGCTGCAACTGCTGGTGGCACTTTCGATATGAAGTAACTGTGACATCTTCTAGAAGATTCCATTGTTGGAGTCTTGATCCTAGTGATTCTGCCTTGTTCTTGGAGAAGTCCAAATAACGAACCAGGTCATTGAGTTCTTCCTGTGTTAGTCTGTGTGGGGTTGATGATGCACCACAGTGAAAAATCTGCATCACTGCATGCTGATAGAACAGGAGAAGAGCAGGTCAGCTCACCCTTGTCCTCATCAGATGAATCAAGAGAATATTCTGCTGGAGGTTCTGGAATAGGAAGTCCCTCACCATGTGGAACTGGTCTCAAAGTAAATGGAATGTTTGGGTAGACTATTCTCGACTTCTTTTGCTTCATTATTCCTCCAGAAAGAGGAGGAACCAAACAGAAGTAACAGTCTTTTATGTGGTTGCTTGGCTCTCTCCACACCATGGGGACTGCAAACAGCATTGATGGTCTTTTGCCATTTAACCACTGTTAAAGCTGTGTTGTACATGTAGCACAGCATATATGATGTGGGGCCCAAGGCTTGTCTTGGTCACCAACCTTGCATCCAAAGTAAAGATGCTAAGCCTTCTTCACTTGAGAAGTGATACTTTTCTGGTTGGCAAATGTCACTTCCCCACAAAGAGAGCAGAAATTGTCCACACTATTAACACACTTTCAAGGCATTACTGTTCTGTATTGTGCCTAAATAGATAAAATAACGACAGTTCTATGGAACAGTAGCTTCAACAGTCTCACACAAAGTCTGAAATATTTTCAATGCTCAACCTTTCTGACAGGGCTTTCTATAGTGCACTGCTGATGTCAGCTTACTTCAGCAGCCGCCTGGCAGTAGTGTTGCATTGCATCAGAAAATGATGAAATCAACTCTGAATGATGTGTGCATGATGGTAGTATGCTATGAAATGCAATATTACATCATTCTAGGCTGATTTAGGATGTTGCAGTCCTTCAGGATAAATTTACACAGTGAAACATATAAAATGAATTATATGAAATATCTTCGAAAAGAGAGCTAATAAAAAATTTTCAGGGTTATATTCATGTTCATCACACCAAGATACTACAGATTAGGGCCTTTTTAAGTCAGTAATGATCTCACTGTTGACCAGTGTTATCAGATGTTTTGTCATTTGATAAAATCATATGATTTCTTCTCTTTTTATTGATGTGATTTTCAGATGTTGAACCACCTTTGTATCTCTGGAATAAATCCCATTTGTCATGATGTATCATTCTTTTAATGCATTGTTGAATTCAGTTTCCTAAGTTTTGTTGAATATTTTTTCATCTCAATTCATTAGGGAAATTAGACTGAGTTTTCTTGTTATGTGTGTTTGCTGTCTTTATTTGGGTTTGATATTAGTGTTATGTTGACTTCATAAAATATGTTTGAAAACAATCCCTCTTTCTTAACGTTCTGGAAGAGCTTGGGAATGATAGGTATTAGGTCATCTTTGAAGGCTTGGTAGAACTCACTTGTGAAACCATCTGGTCATGGACATTTGTTTTGGGGGAGCTTTGATTACTGTTTCAATATCCTTGCTTATAATTGGTCTGTTCAGAATTTCTATTCTTTATTCAGGCAGAGATGCTTGTATATTTCTAAGAATGTGTCCATTTCTTCTAGGTTATTCAACTTACTAATATACAAATGTTCATAGTAATCTCTTACGATCCCCTGAATTTCTGAGATGTTTATTGTAACTACTCTTTCACTTCTGATACTATTTATTTAAGTATTCTCCCTTCTTTCTGACCTTAGTTATAGGTTTGTCTATTTTGTTGATTTTTTTCAAAGAACCATTTATTGGTTTCATTAATCTTTTGGACTGTAATTTTTTATTTCTATTTATTTCTGCTCTAATTTTTATTATTTACTTATTTTTAGCTTTTTCTCTAATTCCTTGAGGTGAGACATGAGGTTATTTGAGCTCTTTCTTGTCTCCAGATATGGGCCTGTATTGCTGTTCTCTTAGTACTGTTTTTGCAGCGTCCCATAAGTTTGGGAAGGTTGTGTCCTCATCATTTGCCGCAGACATTTTTAAAAATTTCTGATTTCCCCATTAACCCAATAGTCACTCTGTATTGTATTGTTCAGTCTGCACCTACTAGACATTTTTCCTGCTTTGTTTATGTGTTTGATTTGTAGCTTGATACCATCATGGTCAGAGATGTTTGGTGTGATTTCAACCTTTATGAATTTATTAATACTTGTCTGTGGAAAAGTATGTCATCCATCATGGAGAATGTTCCATGTGCACTTGAAAAAATGGTATTCAGTTCTACTGGAGTGCAGTGTCCTATAAATATCTGTTAAGCCCATCTGGTCTAATTCTTTTGTTTAAGGCTATTGTGTCCTTATCTTCTGCCAGTTGGCCCACTGGTGAAAATGGGGTGTTGAAGTTCCATCAACAAATGTGTTTTTCCTAAGTCTCTTTTCAGTTTGATAGTAATTGCCTTATATATATGTTTGGTAAGTATATGTTGATTAGTGTAATGTCTTCCCTTAGTCATTATATGATGTCCGTCTCTGTCTCTTGTTACCCTTTTTAACTGGAAGTCTGTTTTATCTAATATAAGTAGGAGTATCCCTGCCTTCCTTGGAGTTCCACTGGCCTGTAGTATTATTTTCTAATACTTTGAGCATATCGAGCCAGTTGTGTTTCCCAGAGACAGCAGAAAGTTCGATTCTCTTTTCTAATCCAGTCAGACACTCTATGCCTGAACACTGTGAGTTCAGTCCATTTACATTCAGATTAATTATTGATTTAGGAAAGTTTACTACCACCACTTTGTCCTTAATTTTGAGGTTTCCTTTTTCACTTCTTTGTGGATGTTCTTCTCTTTGGTTTAGATACAAGAGCTCCTTTCAACATTTCCTGGTGGAGGGGTCTAATGCTTGCATATTTCTTAAGCTTCTGTTTGTCTGAGAAGGCCTTTATTTCTCCTTCATAACTGAAGGAGAACTTTTCAGGATAGAGTATTCTTGGCTAGCAGTTTTTATCTTTAAGTATTTTGAACACATCATTCCATCCTCTCCTTGCCCGTATTGTTTCTTTAGAGAAGTCACATGTAAGCCTGGTAGGCTTTCCTTTATAGATGATATGGTTTTTCCCTTTAGTCAGCTTCAATATTCTCTCTCTTTTTTCTTTTTATTAGTCCTAAGATGATTGGCTACAATATTTCTTTCTTTATCTTGAGCTCTTGAAAGTTTCGCGACTATGTGTTGTGGCATAGATCTGTTTTGGTAGCCTGTTTTTCTTTTAGTTTCATGGACTTATATATTTATTTCCTTCTCTATGTTTGGGAAATTTTTCTCTAATATTTCTTAAGATAAGTTCTCTACTCCCATCTCTCTCCCACTTCTGGAATTATTCTTATATTGCCTTTCCTCATGAAGTCGAGTAATAATCAAAGTGTTTCTTCATTTTTTTTTTTCCCTTCACATCTCTACTTCTACCTAGATATTTTGTCCATTATCATCTCCAAGATCACTAATTGCATCTTCCAATTTGGTATATTTTACCATAGCTTTCTCAGAATGTTTTATATCCTCTACTGATCTCTTAACATCTTACAGCTCTGTTATATTCTTATTTAATGATTTAATTTCAATCTTTTCATTAATTTTATTTCTCAGGATATGCATTTGTTTTATTAGTTTTCTTGTATGTCTTTGATCAGCTTTTCTGTGCTTTACATTTTTTTTAATTCTTTTTCATGGCAATTTTGAATTTGTATCTGATAGTAAGAAAAGATCTCCCATATCTTTGTGATTGTGTTTTAAAGATTTGGTCTCTCACTCTGTATAGTATTCCCTTAAGGACTCAAGTTTGTTATTTGTTGTGCTTTTTCATCTCCCCTTTATTTATTTTTCATTGATAAATATTAAGAGTGCAGGGCTTACACTTTTCCTGCAGATGATGCTGTATGTCAGGGAGAACTAATCTATAGCCAGGTCTTCAGTGAGTAATGACAGGGAGGGAGGTACTCCTGCTGTGTATAGGCTCAGTTCATGTCTGTGCTACTGCTGCTTGCCCTCCTCTCAAGGCATCAGATCTGAGTCTTTACAATATGTGGGGTGGGTCTTTAATGTAGTCCTGGCATGTTACAGCATGGCTTCACTGTATCTGCTCTGTACCCATACCCACCCACCCCTGGAGGAAATGGGTGAGGGAGTCACACCTTTCTGAGCTTTGTCTTCCTCTCTGAGAGCCACACAATGTCACTTACTCCCACTGTTAGATCCACAGCAATCAGTTTTGCCCTCCCTAGGTGTGATTATGCCTGCAGTTCCCATCCAGTGGCTGCCTCTTCCCCATCTCATACTTTAGTTTAGGCCAGAGTTGAATTTCCCCCACATTCTGGTTGGGGGAAGTTCCAATAGCATTGGTCCCCAGTAATCATGACATACTTCAGTTTCACCCCATGTCACAGGAGCCTCTGAATCCAGTGCCTATGTGGATTTCTTCTTAGTTTATTCTCCCCAGAGCAAAGCAGGGAACTTTCTTTAACACCATCTTCCCTAAGTCATTTATATTCTTTTAATGGCGAAAAAATATATATTTAGAATTAGCCAGATGGATGTAGTCTATATGATCCCAGTATTGTTGGCAATCACCAAAGCATCATATTCAGGAGCAAGTCAAATATATGACTTCTCTCTATCTATTGTGTTCAGGGTATTGACCTTGGTCACATCAGTATCATAGAGCATCTTAATAGTATGTTTGATCTGATGCTTGTTGGCCTTAATATCTACAATGAACACTAACATGTTGTTGTCTTCTATCTACTTCAGGGCTAACTTGGTGCTAAGGGTAAAAATCATGGACAAGCTTATTTCTCCTTGCTGTGCTCTTCCAAAGATATTTGGATTGCCTTCAGAGCTGCAGTGTCTTGGGCTGCTGAAAAGTGGGTGATATGTAGAGTGTGTGTGTGTGCGTGTGTGTGTGTTCGGTCAAACTTTTGTTTTGGTGTTGTGTCAGGCAACACCACACTGTCAAAGAAATGGGTGTAGGAGAGCAAGCTGACAGGATGCTACTGAGAAGACAAAACCTGGCCTTTTTATTGATTGATTTTACAGAATCAATTACTTGGGGCAGGAGAACAAAGAAAACACTTAGAAGAAGCAGATGTATGCTTTGGTTATCTAGGCTTTTGGGAGAAATGAGTCTGTGCATCCAGATTAGTGTTATGGCTGGTGTTTAAAGATGAAAATCAGGCTTCCAACCCCCACTCGTGTTTCTGATATTATTAACAAGGCACTCCAATGATCAGTTTCTGGGACGCAAAATTACATATCAGTCGACGGCTCTCCAGGTGTTCCTGGTCATGCCTTGTGACATATATGCATTGTCCCAGGGGACTAAACATCCTGCTCTTGTTTATCTTGAGAGGAACATTTGTAGGGTTAGTGGTTTGCATTCTTTAAGCTTAGGTAATTGACTGGGCCAATGGACTTTGTACTGAAAAGGCCAAAATGGCAACTTAAGCAACCACTTAAGCCTAGCAGACAAACACTTTGGCTTCAACTTTGGGTAGGGCTGGGGCTTCCTTCTTTGCTTTCAGTGCCATCTTCCTCCTTTTATTTCCAACATGTACATTAATAGCTATAAATTTTCTGGCCACCCACTGCTTGCACTGCATCCCATTAGTTTTGCTGTGTTATGTTCTCCTTCTCATTTTTCTAAAAGCATTTTCTAATTTCCATTATTCTTTCTTTTTTAAATAAATTACTTATATATATTTTACATCGTTGTTCATTTTTGTACAGTGATTGCTTTCTTTTCTCAGGTGTAGTCCCCCTAGAATTTCCACCATCAATTCACCCATGCCCCATCACTCTAGTCCCTTGTGCTCTTCCTGCCTTCATTTTGTTCCCTCTCCTTACACCTCTCCTGCAGAATGTCTCTGATTTATAATTGCCTGTTTAATTCTAGTTATGTACAAACTCTCTGTTCATATAAATCTCCATCCCTTCCTCTTTATGTGATTTATGATATGTATACATATAACTGTATAATACATATAACTATATAATATATATATTATACAGACTGTAATTGTTTTATGCATTTCCCTTTAAAATCATATTAGAAAAAGGGAGCCATTATAAACCAAACCAAAGTACAATAACACTTGATTTTATTTTTACATATGAAGTTTTCCTTATTGGTGTTTTTTAATATTTTCTTATGATGATGAGTTACTGTCTTGTTTTCTTTCACTTCAATTTGAATAACTCATTTTAACATTGCTGTAGGGCAAGAATACTGGTAATGAAGTTCCTTGGCTTCTATTTACCTGGAAATTTCCAGATATTCTTCATTCTTGAAGGCTGGTTTGCTAGACATAAAATTCTTGGAGAACAATTATATATTTCATAACTCTAAGGATGTCATTCAACTGCCTTATGGTGTGTGGCTTTTTAATGCTTTATCTGCTATTAACCTTATTGAGGATCCTTTGTATAATTCTCTCTTGCTGCTTTCAAGATTCTCTCTTTGTCTTAGAACATTCAGTAATTTGAACATCGATGTCTTGACATCGATGTCATTGAGATTATCCTGTTTGGAGTTCCTTGAGCTACTTAGATGCACATATCAAGTCTCATATATGGAAAGATTTTGGTCATTTCTTTCATATATTTTTACTTTATCTCTTCCTCTGCTTGATAGTGTTTAATAGATCTTTTAGAGTCTGTCTCATTTTCTTCATTCTTTTTTGTTTATATGCAGCAGATAGGATAATTTCTTTGATTTGTCATTTTTACATTCATTAATTCTTCCTTCTACTTTCTCAAATCTATTGTTGAATCCCTCTAGTGAGTTTTTTCATTTCCTTTTGTTCTGAACTTCTTTTTGGTTGCTCTTTATAATTTCCAAGTCTTTATTGATATTCTTACCTTGTTCAGATATTGTCTTACTGATTTCCTTTAGTTCCTTGTTCCTGTCTTCCTTTAACTCATTAAACAAATTTAAGACAATTGATGTAACATATGAGCAAACCCAGTGATACTTCCTGTCACTCTTTATTTTCTGTAAATGAACCATATTTTCCTATTTCTTTGTTTATTTTGTAATTTTTTTGTTGAGAAAAGTGGAGATCTGTGTATCATATTGTGGTAACTCTGGAAAACTAATTCTCCCACTCATCTGGGATTTCTGGGTTTTGCTTGTTGATAGCAGAAGCCACCCTTTGTGACTTTCCCATATTGGTGTTTTTGTTTATGCAGAGTGTGTGGTCTTTGATTGTGTGTATTATTAAAATTTTTCCTCTTGTCTCTACCATCATCTAATAACCTCACAAAGATTTCTTTAAATAACTGGCTCCCAAGGGAATGGGAAAAAATACATCCTGTCTCTCAAGATGGGGAGGGCACTGAAGCCCATGAAGGTTGAAACAGAGGCCAACCTTCATGCTTATCATTCATCAGTCAAAAACAGCAGTCAGAACTTTTGAAGGACAAAGACCTTATTGCCCAATTTCACTGCAGAAAACCACATGAGAAATGTGGGCTGCTGTCCCCACAGTTATCTTTTCCATGGCTGGAGAGTGAGGAATAGTAGCTACATTCTAACAAGCTGAAATTGTCAAAAATTTACCAACCTCTTCATTAAATTATATTCTAGTTGCTTCACTGTTCTGATGCTCCAGAGTTACAGAATAGTTGTTTTAGACAGTTTGTGCCAGTTTGGTCACTTTCAGTGGAAGGATAGATTCCTGGAGCTTCTTCCTTTACCATCTTCCCTGACATCACTGAGTGGATCATTGTATATTGACCTTGGGAGGCTGCAAAACTTGTTAACCTTACTTATTAGTTCTTATAGTTATTAAGGTTAATATTATTTAACCTTAAATAAGGTTCCATGCTTCAAGAGTCCATTAGATCAAAATTGCAACCCAGATTAGGACTTCACAAGACTGCAATCATGTTATCAGCCTGGGCTGAGACCTCATCTGAGTCTTGTAAGCTTACATGATTTTTGTCAGAATTCATTTTCTGTTAACACCTGGAAGTTTGCCTCTTTAAGAGCCAAAGTTCTTTTCTTGCTTCACAACAGCAGAGACAAAGACACTGGTTTCATAAAGAACATCAAAGTCACAGCAACAATCAAAATAGTCTGACTCGTGCAGACCTATGGTATTGGCTAATTCGTCATGGTGATACTAGAAATGATATAGATAGGAAGTCTATTACACTCTTACCTGATTTGTATAAGAAAAACAATGTCTTAGCAAAGGGATCAGAAATCTAACTCAAATCATAAAAACAGAGAATCACAACCCCTCAATCAGTTCAGACTTGAGTCAGTTTACATACCAGAAATCTTTGAATGAAAAGAAGGCTGAATCCTATTTGAGGAAGGCTTCCTCAAGGGACCTTTGCCCTTTTACTAGGGTAACTGTGTATTTGGAAAAGGAAAATAATTAGAGCTTTCAGGGAGTACTGGAAACTGGCTATAAACAAGCATTGATTCCAGGAGATCCAAAATGTCAATGTGGTCTTCCAGTAAGAGTAGAGGCTTTGAGGACCAGAAAATCAATAGAGTTTTAGCTCAGACCCATCTCACAGAGCACTCAATGTGTCCCCAAACCCATCCTGTGGTTATTTCCTCAATTCCAGAATGTATAATTGAAATAGACATACTCAGAAGCTGGCAGAATATCCACACTGGTTATCTGAACTGTGGAGTTAGGGTTATTTTGATCGTAAAGTGAAATGGAAGTCATAAAAGTGCTTCTGCTTAGTAAAAAAATTAAAAATATTATCACATTCCTTGTGGAATTAGTGGTCGATGTCATCATCAAGGACTTGAAGGATATAGGGTGGTGATTCCCACCACATCCCCATTCAACTCCAGTTGATGTATGTAGAAGACAGATGGTTCTTGGAGAATGACAGTGGACAATCACAAGCTTGACTAAGAGGTGACTTCAATTGCAGCTGCTGTGCCAGATGTGGTTTCATTGTGGTTTCAAATTAACAGGCCCTATAGTCCCTGGTTTCCAGCTATTCATCTGGCAAAAGGTATTTTCTCCATACTATCCATATAGTCTATCAGAAGCAGTTTTCTCTCAGTTAGCAAGACCAACAACACCTTTGTTCTAGTTCATAGGTTTGTCTATCCTTCAGCCCTGAATCACCATGTAGTTTGCAAAGACTGTTATCACCTTTCCCTTCCATAAGATATCACAAGGGTCAATTATTTTGATGGCATTAAGCTGATCAGATCTAGTGGTCAGGAAGTAGCAACTACTTTAGACTTACTGGTAAAGACATTTATGTGTCAACCTAACTAAAATTTGAGGACCTTCAAATTCAGTGAAATTTCTAGATGTCCAGTGGTTTGAGATCTGTCAAGATATCCATTGCAAGGAAATTGCCTCCTTGAACAAAGGCAGCTGGGAGCTAGAGGTGAACCTGAGCTGCCACGTTGACCTGAGAATTTCCCGGCTGTCTGTTCAGCTGGCTGCCAATTGAGCCCTAGTGTTTGCTCAGCAGGTGCTGGCTGGGGTAGGACAGACAGCAGCACCTGGCTACTTGCTGACCAATAAATTTTGTCTTCTCTCTCTAAGCCCTCCCTTTTTCTCACCCCCTATGTAAATTAATCTTTTTTACTTTACTTCTCTTTGTGTATATTGCATTACTAAGCCTGTGGATGAGGACTCACAAACTGAGTCTTTGCTGGTCCTGCGGATTTGCCCCATTTCAGACTGGCAGTCAATATGGTTGGCCAGCCCAAGATATTCGTCCTCGCATTGGCCACCATAAGTGCATTACGATTGCTAGACACATGGCAGGATTTCTCTGTTATCAATTTAGACAGTTTGGTTTTACTTAAGTCCATTTGTATTTTGATTTAGATACAGGTTCAACCTTTAATTTAAGTTCCTCCCCTTCTTCATTTTTTCCCTTAAGTTTTGGCTTTCTCATAAAGTCTGGTGTATGAAAACTGATTTTGGTCTTACAAGAAGTCCACAAGGCAACAGGTGTAGCTCGTTTGCAACCTCTGACTTAGGACTTTTGTTTCTAGAGGTCATCTTTGGTGGCTTCTCAGGTGTATTTTCTATAACTTTGTTTTTGTTTAAGAGAAGGTGAATTTTCTGCTCTGGCCAACTGCTTGGATGAATTTTGGCTGTCAGGAGCAAGTTCAGTTGTAGTCACTCTCTAAGAAAGATATGATTGCCCAAACCAGCAGAGGAATGACTAAGAAGATCAGAATAAAGCAAAAAAGTACAATCACATAAAAGATAAACAAAATGGCAAAGACAGACTCCAATGTGTCAATATTAACCCTAAATGCAAATGGTCTAAACTCATCAATAAAAAGACTCAGAGTACTAGGCTGGATTAAAAAACAAAATCCAACTTTCTGCTGCCTCCAGGAAACACACTTAACTACAAAAGATAAGCATAGACTGAAAATAAAAGGTTGGAAAACAATCCTACAAGCAAATGGACCAAAAAAGAAGGCGGGAACAGCAATACTTATATCAGATGAAATAGACTTTAAACTAAAAAAGATAAAAAAGAGACATAGATGGACACTACATAATGATTAAGGGGACAATGCATCAGGAAGAAATAACACTCATAAACATATATGCACCAAAGGAAGGAGCACCAAAATATATGACAATTATTATCAGCACTGAAAACAGACATTAGAGAGAATACGTACATAGTAGGAGACTTCAACACTGCACTGTCACCAATGGACTGATCAACAAAACAAAAAATTAACAAGGACATTAGAATCCTAAACAAAGACCTAGACCTCATGGACTTAACAGACATCTACTGGACACTGCACCCAAAATAATCTGAGTACACATTTTTCTCAAGTGCACAAGGATCATTCTCTAGAATCGATCACATATTGGGCCATAAGACAAACATCAACAGATTCATCAAGATCAAAATCATCCCAGCTATCTTCTCTGATCATAAAGGCATTAAACTAGAAATAAATCATGAAAAGAAAACAAGGAACCTACCTTTTGCATGGAGATTGAAATCCACACTACTGAAAAACCACTGGGTTAATGAGGAGATCAAAGAAGAAATTAAAAAATATTTTAAATTGAATGACAATGAGGGACCTTCCTGGTGGCACAGCGGTTAAGCACTGTGCTGTGGAGCTGTCGGCAGCGGCGATGCCAGTTCAACGCCCAGCCAGGGAGATTCCCACATGGTGCAGCAGACCTCTCCTGCCTCGCCCGCTGCTACCCTCAGCAGTGTATTTCTGTCGATCTGCCTGTTCTGCTCCCCACTCTGTCTTTGGTGAACCCTCTCGCCACCCCACGCCTCTGGACTGTCCCCAGGCTTGTATGCCTAAATAAATAAATCTTTACAAAAAACTGAATGACAATGAGGACACCATTTTCCAGAATGTATGGGACACAGCAAAAGCAGTAATAAGAGGAAAGTATCTAGCAATATAGGCCCACATCAAGAAACAATATACTACTCAAAGAAACAACTTAATCTCTAATCTCAAAGAATTAGAAAAAAACAACAAAAAAACCCAAAAACTAATAGAAGTAAGGAAATAATAAAAAATCAAAGCAGAAATTGAGATAGAAACAAAAAAAAATACAAAAGATCAATGAAACCAAGAGTTGGTTTTTTGAAAAAATAAACAAAATAGACAAACCTTTAGCCAGACTTACAAAGAAAAACAGGAGAAAACACAAATAAATAGGATCATAAATGAAAAAGGAGAAATCAAAAGAATAGTCAGAGATTACTATGAAAATCTATATGGAAACAAATTCAACAATCTGGAAAACATGGACAAATTCCTAGAACAATATAATCATCCAAAACTAGATAAAGAAGACATAGAGCACCTAAACAGGCCAATCACAAGCAGTGAAATAGAAACAGTAATTAAAACACTCCCTAAAAACAAAAGCCCAGGACCAGATGGATTTACAAATGAATTCTACCGAATGTTCAGAAATGAACTAGTGACTATCTTACACAAACTCTTTTAAAAAATTGAAAAGGAAGGAATACTACCAAAGATGTTCTATGAAGCAAACATCACATTGATACCAAAATCAAACAAGGACAACACAAAAAAGGAAAACTACAGGCCAATATCTCTAATGAACACTGACGCAAAAGTCTTCAATAAAATTTTAGCTAATAGAATTCAACAATGCATCAAAAAGATAATTCACCATGACCAAGTGGGATTTATTCCAGGGGCAAAAGGATGGTTCAGTATCAGAAAATCAATTAATGTAATCCAACACATCAACAAAAAGAAACATAAAAGCCATATGATCATATCTATAGATGCTGAGGAAGCATTTGACAAAGTCCAACACCCATTTATGATGAAAGTCCTCGAAAATCTAGGGACAGAAGGAAGATACCTCAACATGATAAAGACCATATATGACAAACCCACAGCCAATATCATTCTCAATGGTGAAAAGCTGAAAACCTTTCCCCTGAAATCTGGAACAAGACAAGGATGTCCACTGTCACCACTGCTTTTCAATATAATACTGGAAGTCCTAGCCAGAGCAATAAGACAAGAGAAAGACATACAAGGAATACAAATAGGGAAAGAAGAAGTAAAGTTATCACTAGTTGCAGATGACATGATAATATACATAGAGAACCCAAAAAACTCCACAGAAAAATTAATCAAAATAATCAATAAATTTAGTAAAGTAGCAAAATCAACACACAAAAATCAGTAGCCTTCCTATATGCAAAAAATCAATCTGAAGAGGAGGAAATGAGGAAAACCACCCCTTTACAATTGAAACAAAAAAAAAAAATCAAATACCTGGGAATAAACCTAACAAAAGAAACAAAGGATCTATACAAAGAAACATATAAAACATTATTAAAAGAAATAGAAGAAGACACAAAGAAATGGAAAGACATCCCCTGCTCATGGATAGGAAGAATTAACATTATCAAAATGGCCATACTACTTAAAGCAATTTATAGATTCAATGCTATTCCAATAAAAACCTCAATGACATTCTTCAAAGAGATTGAATGAATACTGATGAAGTTCGTATGGAATCACAAAAAACCTCGAATAGCCAAAGCTCTCCTGACCAAAAAGGAGAATGGAGGCATCACCCTCCCAGACTTCAAACTATACTACAAAGCCATAATAATTAAAACTGCATGGTACTGGAACAAAAATAGACACACAGATCAATGGAATCAAATAGAGAATCCAGAAATCAACCCACGTATATATGGACAATTAATCTTTGATAAGGGTACAAAGACTATGCAATGGAACAAGGACAGTTTGTTCAACAAATGGTGCTGGGAAAACTGGACGACTATATGCAGAAAAATGAAGCTAGACTACTACCTCACAACATGCACAAAAACCAATTCAAAATGGATTAGAGACTTGGACATAAGACCTGAAAACATAAAATTTATAGAAGAATACACAGGCAAAACAATACATGGCATACATCTTAGTAACATTTTATTTTATTTTATATTATTATTTTTTTAATATAATAGATATTTATTTTTGTTATTCGTATCTTTTACATTATTATGTATTCCCCATAAGTTACCCACCACCTGTTCACCCTTGGAGCCTTCACCATAGTCCCCCATGCTTCCCTCCTCCCCCCTCTTGATCCCTCCCCCTCCCCTCCTTCCCTGCTGAATGTCGCTTTCTTATTTGGCTCCCCTATATTCCTGTTATAAGTTAAACCATTTGATATTTTTCTCTTTCTTTCTGGCTTATTTCACTGATCATGATCCCCTCTAGGTCCATCCATGTTGCTGCGAATTGCATGTGTTTGTCTTTTTTGAATGCTGAATAGTATTCCATTGTGGATATGTACCACATCTTCTTGATCCAGTCATCTATTTTTGGGCATTTGGGTTGTTTCCCTACCTTAGCTATTGTAAACAGTGCTGCAATAAACATGCGGGTGCATGTATCCTTGCGGATTAGTGTTTTTGTGTCTTTTGGGTATATTCCCAGTAGTGGTATTGCTGGGTCATATGGAAGTTCCATTTCTAGCAGTTTGAGGAAACGCCATACAGCTTTCCATAGTGGTTGGATCAATTTGCATTCCCACCAGCAGTGTCGGAGAGTTCCTTTTTCTCCACATCCTCGCCAACATTTGTTGTTCCCTGTTTCATTAATGTGTGCCATTCTCACTGGCGTGAGGTGGTATCTCATTGTGGTTTTAATTTGCATTTCCCTGATTATAAGTGATGTTGAACATTTTTTCATGTACCTGTTGGCCATTTGCTTTTCTTCTTTGGAGAAGTGTCTTTTTAGCTCTTCTGCCCATTTTTTGACTGGATGAACAAACTAATCTTGTTCCATTGCATATTCTTTGCTCCTTTGTCAAAGATTAGTTGTCCATAAATATGTGGTTTTATTTCGGGGTTTTCTATTCGGTTCCATTGGTCCGTGTGTCTGTTTTTGCTCCAGTACCAAGCTGTTTTAATTATTATGGCTTTGTAGTAAAGTTTGAAGTCAGGGAGTGTAATCCCTCCATTCATCTTCTTTTTAGTCAGGATAGCTTTAGCTCTTCGAGGTTTTTTGTGGTTCCATGTGAATTCCTTCAATATCCGTTCTGTTTCTTTGAAGAATGTCATTGAGATTTTTATTGGAATCGCATTGAATCTGTAGATTGCTTTTGGTAGGATGGCCATTTTGATGATGTTGATTCTTCCAATCCATGAGCAGGGGATGTCTTTCCATCTTTTTGTCTTCCTTTATTTCTTTTAACAGCATTATGTAGTTTTCTTTGTATAAGTCCTTTACCTCTTTTGTTAGATTTATTCCCAGGTATTTGATTTTTTTGGTTTCAATTTTGAAGGGGATAATTCTTTTAATTTCTTCTTCTTCCGAATGAGTGTTTGCATATAGAAAGGCTACTGATTTTTGTGCGTTGATTTTGTATCCTGCTACGTTACTGTATTGGTCTATAGTTTTGAGTAGGTTTTCTATGGAGTTTTTGGGATTCTCTATGTATATAATCATATCGTCTGCAAATAGTGACAGTTTAATTTCTTCTTTCCCTATTTGGATTCCTTGTATGTCTTTCTCCTGTCTTATTGCTCTCGGTAGGACTTCAAGTGTTCTATTGAAAAGCAATGGTGAGAGTGGACATCCTTGTCTTGTTCCTGATTTTAGGGGAAAGGCTTTCAGCTTCTCACCATTGAGGATAATATTGGCTGTGGGTTTGTCGTATATGGCTTTTATTATGTTAAGGAATGTTCCTTCTATTCCAAGTTTTTCAAGGGCCTTTATCATAAATGGATGTTGCACTTTGTCGAATGC
>PVIJ01011507.1:0-22508 GCA_004024925.1 Scalopus aquaticus
TGACCAGTCCTTTACCAGTTGTATTGTGTGCAAACATTTTCTGCCAATCAGTAGGGTGTCTCTTTGTTTTAATTAGTGTCTCATTTGCTGTACAGAAGCCTTTTAGTTTGCTATAATCCCAGCTGTTTATCTTTTCCTTCACTTTCTTTGTTTTGGGGGATGTATCTTTAAAGATGTTACTGACATATATGTCATGTAGTGTTTTGCCTATATTTTCTTCTATATATTTTATGGTTTCAAGTCTTACATTCAGGTCTTTTATCCATTTTGAATTGGTTTTTGTTACGCCATGCTCAATGAATTACTTCTTGAAGTTAATTAGAATAGTGACTCATAAAATCTAGGTGATTATTAGCTGTTTTTATTACTAGTATTAACAGTACCAGACACTAATTGTTATCATTAATAATGAAAATGAGATAATTTTTGAGCACTTATTATCATAATCTATATAATAAGGGCAGATTTCCTGCTTGGAGAAAAATATATTTTTCAAGGAATTCAGAGATTCCCTTAGGTTAAATAGTATATGTTAGTGTTAATATTGTATATGTACTAGTAAATTTTAGATAATGGTATACCTTTTAATAATTTTAAAAGGTAAAACCATTGTCTCATTCAACTGTCCATTCTCTCTTTTTTGAAAATGGGTGTTCTGGGTTAGAATGACTTGCCAAATATCTAAGGATCAGTGAATGAGTAGGGAGGGTTCTTCTCATTTCATCTTCTTATTTTATAATTTCTGATGAACAGTGTCAATTTTGGATTATAATTAAATGAGATAGCAAAATATGTCTCTAACCAAATAATGGGGCCATGGATCTCAGCCTTGACTTGGTCCATGAAGAATTGTGTCCTGTCCCCATTGAATCTCCTTTTCTCCCCATGGCTTCTTCCAGGTGACAGTGAAGGGGAAACTGGGCAGCAAGGGACTAGGCTGTGGAATTTGTAGGGATGAAGTCCTTTAGTTCTCAATGAAGTGGGATCCCATCCACTTTGCAATTTTAAGCCTATTATAATTCACGTATGTTCCCCAGATATTTCTAATCAAATTCTGTTTGAGGCAGATGTTTCATTATCGGGGTGTCAAATGCTCCAACTTCCCCTTCCCCTGAGATATAATGTAGCTTCAAGGATACAGCAAGTACCTAGGAAGGAGTATTGAGGTTAACAAGAGCTTCAGCCATTGCAGTTTTGAGTTAAGTAATACCTGCAACAGATGTCTAGTTATTTTTATTACGCAAAAGCACCAGTAGACATATTTATTGTTTTATTCTTCTTACTGTCTTTTCCAACTGAAAAGTAAATATGTAAGCCTTTCCTGGATGAATGACAACTACAAACTACAAATTAGGATCCAGAAGTGCAGTTCCTCTAATATATTTCCAATCCTCCCTGTCCTACATGTAGAAGTCAAGTGCACATGCCTTAAAAAAGGAGAAATCTAATTCCAGGGAAAGCTACAAATTTGGTTTCCTAATTATTTTGTCTTAAATTCATGCAGTAAGTAGTCAATGCATGTGAAACTATTATCAAAAAGTTATTTGTAAGCATCATTGAATTGTACTGAAGATTTTCAGTAACCCTGAAAGATTATTTGGGTGGCTAATGAATATTTTTAACACTGTGGGTGGGCAGCTATTACTCAGAATATTGATTGCATGGGGGAGCATGCTATATAAATGTATGTAATTGCTTAACTAAGCAGAGCTTTTTGTCACCTACAGAAAATAATTTTATTTAATAGGTAAATATTCTTACCATGTTTCCCTCCTCGTTGCCCTACCCTGTTCAGTTTCTGGGACTTTACTGTTCTTGTGCTCTTGGTTTTCCAAGAGATAGGAACGTTAAGGGTAGGTCACTGATTTCTCATCGTGAAATTAAGAGACTTTATCCTAAGGTAAAACCTGTACTTGCATGTAGTGTGCATACAGTCTTCTGCTTTTGTCTTTTGTGCCTTCATTTCTTAAGGAAAAGTTAATATTTTGTCTGTTGTGGTTTGCTCTGTGAACACTCTTGCCTTCGATTTTGCCCTGTCAAGGCTCAAAACGCCCAGCAGCTCCATGAGCGGATCCAGTCTTCAAGTATGGATGCCAAGCTGGAGGCCCTGAAGGACTTGGCCAGCCTCTCCCGCGATGTCACCTTTGCCCAGGAGTTTATAAATTTGGATGGCATCTCCCTCCTCACCCAGATGGTGGAAAGCGGCACTGAGTAAGCATCTTTTATCCTGACTTTCTGTCTTAATTCTCTTCAGCATTCTGGGAATTTGTCATGTTCCTTATACTTTCAATTTCTAGTTTTAAAGACCAGGAGGTATGATCCTGTGCCTTTGAATCACATACAGTGTTTTAAATTAGTGTTACCTCAATAATTATACTACTACTACTACTACTACTACTACTACTACTACTACTACTACTAATAATAAAGATAAGATGTTGGTTAATCTGGTAATCGGAGAAAAAAACTCAAGATAGTGCTTGAGGAGGGATTTGTAACTTAAGTGTCTATGTTTTCTATTTACAACCAGCCAGTACCCGAAACAAGGTGTAGAAGTCTATAAAGTAATGAAATTACAGATTTACAGGAAAAAAGATTAGGTCATTATCTGTCAGAGTCATTCCAATACTAAATTATAATTCTAACAAATATAAGTCCCTCACACTCCTTGCCTATGCCCATCAAAATTTCCCTTCAACTCCATTAAAAAAAATTAGAATACATATTCATGTTTCGAAGTTTTACATTAGGAAAAAAAATAGCATCCCTGAAGTAATTAAAAAGTTAATAATTGAATGATAAAGTACATGTCCTTAATTATTTAAAATTAAATATAATAAACATTTTTAAAATTAAATATAATAAACATTTATTAAGTACCTACTACATATAAAAATGTGGGTTTTGGGAAAATTTTAAAAGGTGGTATTATCCTTGCTTTCCAAAAATTTATGGAGGCAGAATTCAATTAAGGTATAATTCCTTCTGACCACTAGGAAGTTAGAGGTTGGACCAATTACTTCTCAAAACCTTACAGAGGCCATAACAGTCAATGGGAGTTGAATTCCATTATGAGTGAGAATGGGATGGGCATGTCTTATTGGAGGGATTTCCTTCTCAGGGAAAGCTTTGATTCTCTGGCATGATTGGAGACTGTATGGAGCCAAATGTGTCTAGCACTTACATGCCAGGGTAGGGTCCATAACTAGCATCCTCCTTCCATATGGCCATGTGCTATTGGCAGAGACTATCATAGATCTAAGTCAGAATATGTGAAATTGCAAAATAAGTTACTTGTAGATTAATATGGTAAATTAATACTATGCACAGCCAAGATAATACTTCTCAGGAAAGTGTTAATATCATTGGGTACTGGGGCCTTAAGCCTGGATGTCTTAAATCTCTGTCCCATACCTGGTGATTCAAAAAATGAGCAGATGAATGTACATGCAGGAGACCCATGTCAGCCCACTCCCTTCCTTCCTTTCTTCCTTTCGCCCTTCCGATTGCCTCCTACACTTGGCATTATTTAGCCTCCGCAATTGGCATTAGTGAGAGATTCGTTTTTTTCCTCATTCAGAGAGAGGATGTTTTATAATAGCAGGAGTATCTCCAATACAAGAATGTTCTATGGAGTTTGGAGTTGGGGATTTTACCTCACAGAGAAATAGGAAAAATATGTAGGATTGAATAGGGGAAAAAAATAAAAAGTCAAAAAGCACTGAAAAGATTTGGTTGAGCTGAAAAAAGAGGAGGGGTTTGTAACTATAGTGTCTCTATGTTTACCTACTAACCAGCCAGTATCTGAAGCAAGGTGTAGAAGTCTATAAAAGTCTATAGAAGGCAATTATAGACAGGTATTTATTTTTTGAATGATAGGTTTTTGGCATTTACAACTTTGAGAGGAGGAGGAAAACTCAAATTCTTTGTGTTGTCAGAATCCAAAGATGATGTTGTAAATTGGAGTTGGAGCTTAAAACAGCCAGAGAAAAGTTGATTAAATTTAAGACTCCCAAGAGACTCACCCAAGGAGAAAGTTAGAAGGTTCTGTCCATGTGGAAGTGCCAGGTTGAAATCTAGTGTGGAGTGTCTCAGATGGGGGATTGGGACAGGTCTCAATTGTAGCTCCATGTTGCACATGTACAATGTGAGAAATGTCATTACTGAATTAACTTTACATGAGCCACAGTAATTGAGTTCCTTTTTTTAAAAAAAGCCAATAACAATCACTAATATTTTAATTACTTATATGTAAGCCTTCCCAATTTGATACATACAGCCAACTTTCAGAGAGATAAACAGAACTCAAGGATATATTTTGGGTGAGCTCCAATTTGCATCTTGCTCTTCCCCTTTCCCTTCACGCTGTGTCACTGGAATGGAAAGATGTCTTTCTGACTGCCCACTGGTACCCTCCTCATCACTTCACATTGCAGATGGAGGAGGGAAGGATTTCTCACTTCCTCTGCAGGTCCTGCAACATACCCTAGGAAGTTATTCTTTTGATCTGCAGCTATTTATCAGATCTTTTGCTCAGATTAAAAAGAAAAAAGAAAGATATCTTTCTCATAAGAAAACCTGGTTTCTCAATTAAACTTAGAGACTTTAATTAATTAACAGGAAACCTTTAGAATAGGAACTGTACAAATTAAATAGATCCTGCAATTTGGAAGGCATTTAGTCATGACTCCTGGGCAGACTTCCAGATGGGAAAGGCAGAGGTTTCCTAAGTAGGACCTGTGGAAATTTTTAGGAAACACTGAAGAAATGTAGGTGGAATTTTCTTCTTACTTTGTGCTATAATGAGATTCAAAGATTACTTGCCCGCTTGTCATTACCCAAGGCTGAGCTTTTGAAGGTTTCTCTCCAGCTGCTACCAGGAGGGGCTATGGGGCACAATTAGCACAAAGGAGCAGAGGTGTCATTTGGCAGAGCTCAGCATTTAAAACCTGAATTTGAGTTTTTCCATATTGTAGAAATTTGAAATTCCATTCTTAGTTTCAGCTTGAAACATAAATGTAGAAGTAAATAAATTTATGGAAACAAGTTTTGCTCCAGTCTGAGCAAAGAAGCAGTGTTAAGGAAGGAACATTAACAAAAGGATATTAGAAACTTGGATATTAGAAATTTTTTTAGAAATGATTTATTTCATGTTATTTGAAAGACAGATATACCTACAACTCTAAATCCAGTTTAGTGAGTAATACTGCATTGCTTTGGCTTTTAATAAAACATAGTGTTCTTTGTCTATGCTTCTGTTCACACAGACTTCTGCACAGTTCACCCTGTGTCCTTTCACTTTTAGATAGTCAGAAGAACTGGGGTGGGGGCGCATTTCCAAGCATGAAAGGGCAGGATCTTTAGTTTCCTTCCATTTGGCTATATGACAGGAAAATTATGCTGTTGGAAGATGAGTAAGCTATACCACCACCCTGACCAGAAAAGTTCAGAGTGAAAAAAGTTAGATTTATGAATTTAAAGGAACTCTGACAATTTTTTGAAATTAGCTTTCTTAATAAAATAATATTTATTGTTTAAGAACGAATATTAAATAAGCAGAAAGAGGAGAATAAGAATTATTTATAATCCTTTCCCAGAGAAAAATACTTTTAACATTGTAGTGTGCATCCATTTATTTATTCTTTTATATCACACATATGAACAGACATTGCACATGTAGAATTATAATAGCATGCTCTTTATAGTCTTATTTTTCTTCCTAACTATATTTCCATGTAATTATTATTATTTTTTAAAAATATATATTTTTAATGTTATTTATGTCTTTTACATTTTGTATTCCCCTTGGGTAGCCCACCACCAATTCACCCGTGATCCATCTCCATGGTCCCTTGTGTTCTTTTCTATTCCATTTTGCATTTTGTGCCCTTTTCCTCCCCTCCCCCACCACCCGCTGATTGTCTCTCTCCTATTTGGTTTCCTTATAGTCCTGTTATAAGTGAAACCATTTGATATTTTTCCTTTCTTTCTGGCTTATTTCACTGAGTATGATCCCCTCTAATTCCATCCATGTCGCTGCAGATTGCATGTGTTTATCTTCTTTGAATGCTGAATAGTATTCCATTGTGTATATGTACCACATCTTCTTGATCCAGTCATCTATTTTTGGACATCTGGGTTGCTTCCATACCTTTGCTATTGTGAACAGTGCCGCAATGAACATATGGGTGCATGTATCCTTTGGGATTAGTGTTTTTGTGTCTTTTGGGTAAATTCCCAAACGTGGTATTGCTGGGTCGTATGGAAGCTCCATGTTTAGCAGTTTGAGGAATCGCCATACAGCTTTCCATAGTTCCATGTAATTATTTTTATTGTCAAGGGATTATTTCATTTGTAAAGCTTCAGTGAGATGCAACTGATATGCAATATAATGCATAATTTGAAGCATGTGCACAATCTAGTTAAACCTATTGTTGGACATTATATTGTTTTCAGTTTTTTTCTTGATTGTGAACATTGTCTAATTAGCTTTCTTTTAGTAAAATCTTTGTGAAAATTCATTATAATTATCAAATTATATTGTTGAAATAAAACTCCTGATTCAGAATACACACATTTTAGTTGTTTTAAAATAATAACATGGCTTGTTGAAATGTCCTAATTTATGCTTTGCCTTTCATGCGGAGTGTATCTATTTCTATCCAATACACTGGTTAATATGGACTGGCGTTTCTTAGATTTCTAATTTCCTAAGAAAAGGAGCAGTGAGGTATTTGAGGAGTTATCCTTGTTCTGGGGAATTTACAATCACTTTTTATATCCTTTGAAGTCTTCGTCTAAAATTTCGCCTGGTTAATAACAATGGAAAAAGTCCCATAGTTATTTTAGAGGTATGTATAAGCCCTTAAGTAATTCTTAAAAGCAAACCAAAGGTTGTATAAATTATTAATTCTCTTTCCACTCAGTCAGACATTTGACATAGATGAGGATGTTTGTGTGTACGTATAGTTGTGTGTGTATATAAAAATTGTTGTCATTGTTCATTAACACTGTTAAAGTATGGATACGGGTTCCAAATCATGACTGAGGCAGGTTCGATGCAAACAGCAAAGCGGTGGTTTATTTGCTAGCTCGAGCTAGGGTCCAAATCAGCCCAGTAGGCAAAATGAGGACCCCAAGTACAGAAATGGGTCAGCTTATAAAGGCATTTTCACGGGCAAACTGAGGCTATGACATGACGTAGGGCAGGGGGTTACACATTCTTGAGGAACAGATGGTCAGTGTTGTTATCTCACGAGTTCCTGGAGTTTTACAGAGTTCTTGCCTCGGGTAAAGGGGAAAGTCTATCTTTTAGGTTTACAGACACGAATTCCGGAACCTCTGCCCCGGCTGAGGAGGTTTTATCTCTAAGTTGCAGGCTTTTTGGCTGCTGGTGGTCATTTCTGTCAGTTTTGGCCATTTTGACATTTTAACATTCTAACTTTTACAAACACAAGAACAATTTCTTATTAAACTTTTGTTATTTCAGTCCTTTTCTTCTGAACCAAAGCTTAGGAGATGGGAACACTAAGAGATAAACTAAGTTATACTATTGATTTATAGCAAATCCATCCCTATGGATTCATTTAGCAAAGTTTATATTGTGTTGAATATTCCTGATACAAGGGTAGGCACACATGGGGGCTGTGTGTGAGGAAAATGCAGGGCTGTGTGGCAATTTGGGACTACCTGTGATCTTTCATGAAATTTTATCGTCACACAAAAAAAGTGAATTTCTTTTGGAGAGTAACTTTGTTAACTTCCAAGGACATGGATTGTTAGCTCTAATTCATGTTCTTGCTTCTGAGTCTCTGAAATCTCTTATAAGCATTGGCTGTTCTGGAAGGTCCAGGCCAGGCCAAATTATTCAGTACTCAATGTCAACAAGTAAGCCCAGGTCATGTTGTGAATGTCACTTCACCTCAGACAGAGGCCTCAGACAGAGACACAGGGAGGAGCAAGCTATTTCCCCACCTAAGCCAAAAATACTCTGTGTGGTCTGTGCCTGCTGGGCCCCAGCCCTGAAGCTGCCTTACTGATCTTCCCAGCTCTCTGGGCCTGCTTTACTGGAGCCTACACTCAGTTTAGTTTAGGGGGTTCCAGCTGGAATAGTCCTGGGGCCTGCCAGAAATTTGCATCACAAGCACTAAAGGGGCCAAACTTCTGGGGCTTTGTAGGGTTGTATGGCAGAAAATTCCTTAAACTGGATCTTCATCCTCCTTATCCCTCTTTGCTTTGTCTCAGAGTCTTTGTCCTTCACTCTGGTAATGGAAATGAGAAGGGGTCACAGCCTGTGAAAAGAAAAGACTATGTCTGCTACGGAAAAGAATGCCGCAACTTGGGAGGAGTTGGGAGCCTCTGGTCACTCTGAAATATCAGATTTACCAGAGTTATGTGGTGGTCATGTTTCTTTAAAATAAGGGATACATACATACATACACACACACACACACACACATAAACATACATATATACGTGTGTGTGTGTGTGCGTGTGCGTGTGTGTGTGTGTGTGTCGCCTAAGAAAAGGAGCAGTAAGGTGTTTGAGGAGTTCTCCTTGTTCTGGGGAATTTACAAGCACTTTTATATCCTTTGAAGTCGTTCCTCTAAAATTTGGCCTGTGTGTGTGTGTGTGTATACACACTGGCACACACATACACACACACACATACATAGATACATGGAAGGAGGGAGGGGGAAGGGCAAGAAAAAAGGGAGAGGGACGTGAAAGAGAGAGAGGGAAGGGGTTCACCTTAGTTAAGAAAACATCACAACCGCCTTTCACCTTCTGGTTATGCTTAATTAACTGAAGCCAAAGTGAGAAAGTTGAGAAGTAGAGAACACTGTGATTCAGCCCTGAATTAGCTTTTGAACTCTTGTCAGGGAGAACTTCCCTGCTAGGGTCTGCTGCAGGAGGTGAAACACATAAAAATCTAAGGGTGCTAAGATTGCAGGCTAGAAAGCTATTTTGAAAAATTGCGCTGCCTGCTTTACACACACACCACACCCACCCACCCACCCAATATAACATATCACAATATTTACTTTGCAACATTTCTGCTAAAACTGACACAAAACAAAGATAAACTGAGGCACGTTAAAATTTTGAGTTTATTTGAGGAAAAAAATCAGCTTGATTGCTGAGTGCCAAACTGGTTAGGAATGCTCTGCTGACAGGAACAGAGGGAGTACTTGTAGGAAAGAGGCAGAAGCAGAGCAAAGAAATTATTTCATTGGCTACAGCTAACAGCTTAGTTGACTGTTCATAATTGTATGTTCTTAAGTTTTGACTGAATAACTTTGTGGTATTTACAGGCTTAGGTTTTGTTTCTGACATAGACTGCTAAGTCATTTAAACTACCTCAGTCTAATGGTCTTCTTGTTTAATGTAACAGCTCCAAACTTAACAGAAATATCACAAGATCAAGTTTCACCATTTGTCCCAGTTTTGTCCTTTACTACAAAGATCTAATTCAAGGTAGCACATTGCACCCAGTTGTCCCTTCTTTCTCTAATCTCTTTCAATCTGATACTATGCTTTAGTCTAATTCCTCCTTTCATGACTTCTTATGATTATGGGTCTGCCACTATGTAGTATACCCTCCAATTTGGGTTTGTTAAAAGGCAATTCATTAACGATAATCTTCAAGGAAATGGAAAAGTATGACTCTCATACAGATATAAAAATGAACATACATTAAAAGAATTTGTTTTCCTTATGTAATATGAGGGGACCAGGCAGATATTATAAACATTTTAATGGAAAAATCAAAGGACACAAATTTATATGGACCAAAGGAATGAAAGATGAATTGCGAATGGAGACAAAAACTGGTTTTCTGCCTGCACGAAGGAAACCAGTCAAATCACTATCAGATAATAAAATATACACATTCATCACTTACTTACAACTTAAAGACAAGGGTTGGAATCTGACAACTCAGGAGACTATGGTATATTTCTGTGTAGTTTTCATCTAAAGACAACATTCTCTATATTCTCATCAAATATTTTTTCATTACAGACCCATATTATAGTTCCTTGGCTGGAATGTCACAGATGCTTGATTTTTTTTTTCATTTTATTGATGGCACATGTGTCTGTTTGTCTTATTACTAGTATGTTAAATTTCACCACTTGACTGAGATAACAGCTTCCATATAACTCCACTGTAATGCCTGTCCCCATCTTTATAATTAACTAATAAATAATTTTGCAATAGTACTTCGAAAATGGTACAATTCAGGTTTGTGTTTCTTTTTCCCCAAGATTTTCTTCAGTACCAGCACACCACTTTTTAAAGCAATGTGGACTTAATTCATTTTTCTTTTATTCAGTGGTCTATAATCTAGCACTATGATTATTTATTTGGATACTCACTTTGTGTGAGATTTGGCGGTGGAAATTCCTTCAAACTGTTTTCTGTGTCATTTTTACCTCTACCACACTATTCTATGAGAATTTATTTACTTTCTGGCTCAATGGATGTTTGCGACTTATTTAGATCTTTCCTTGCCTCCGCCCTAGCAGAAGCCATTTCTCCAAAGAGCCCCAATTTCTTTTACGAAAGGATAAGTGTTTGAGCCTTCCATGAAGCTCCAACTTCTGATCAGTTCTGCCTCCCCAAAGCCACCTACTTCTCTGACTGCTCAGTGGCTCTGTGATGGAGAAATTAAAATGTTTTTCTTTTTGTAGGGCAGCTAAAGGAAGGGAGGAAGGGGAAATAGAAGCTCTTCATATATATATATATATATATATATTTTTTTTTTTTTTAAATCCCCAGATTTACAAAAATCTAGATCTTCTCTTCTCATGGTCAGTTAGGTTTCTGAAGTGGTTACAATTTAAGTGGTCAAAAATGTGAAACTTCTTCTGAAGAGACAAACCACTCTACAGCCATTTATTGAGTACCAACTCTGCATGTATGTTCCATTATAGTAATGAGTTACAGTGCAGAGCCTACCTTCAGAGAGCTGGAAGGACAGAGAGATGGCCTCGATCAGACCTAGCAGGTAAAGATGTGGGCACCATGCTCTGTCTGGTCAAACAAAGGAAGTCAGAGGGCAGGGAGGTTTCCCAGGTGAGCCTTCAGTTTTGATTTCATAACTTTGAGGCATCTGCAGTCTTAAGTTTTGATTTGCTTCTATAAGTAACTAAGGCTTTAAAGTTATCTCAGGTGAGTTTAAGATAGCACTTAGCTAGTTGGATAAGTAGGGGAATACAGAAGGAAGACCATAATCCCAGAGGAATATGGTTGATATTAGGAATGAGAATGGTTTGATGAAATCAGAATCTCTTGTTTCCTTATCTTCTTGAACACAGTTTTTAAGATGCATAATTGTCCTTTTTGGTAGACAGATTTTTGCACACTTTATTTTGCATACTACGGTCCCAGAGTTCTATCTGTTGTCAAGGACTATTTCAGCATCTCATGATGTCTTCCATTCCTCTCAAAAAAAAAAAAAAAAAAAAAGAAGGTAGAATTTATTGGCATTTTACCAAAGAAAAACAATCAACTATTTCATTATGGAGTATATGTTTAAGAATAATTGGTCTAGTACTTTGGGCTCCAACTTTTTCATTGAAAATGTATCCATTCTTTTCAATAGGGATTTTTTTTCTTCATTGGATATGTATCCATTCTGATTCAAATGAAGTGTTTTTGTTGCCTTTGCATACAAGTAAATATAATCAATTTGTTACTCGTCTTTTGATTATTTCTTATCATTAGAGAACACCAATTTATTCTCTGAATAATATTTTGAAATGAAATGTTTCTTTACTTCATGGCAGTTAATTAAATCTACCCATATCTAATTCTGAGCTTTCTTTGAACTGTGTTCTTTTTGTAAAAATCATTGTCTTCAGACATGCTCTTCACATGGTTGTTTTTAAATTTTGCAGACGATACCAGAAGTTGCAGAAGATCATGAAGCCTTGGTAAGAATTTATAATCAGTGATATAGACGATATAACACTTCCTTCCTTTCTGCATAATTGAACCCTACCCTACTGATTTTATAACTGTGCTCCTAGATATTTTGAGTGATTTATTTTAACTTTATATTTGATGTTTTTATAAACAGGGTTCTTAGAACATTTCTTTCCCTTTTAATTTTACTTTGTAGTAGAAAGGACATTTTATGTTTGTAACCACAAAATGATCATATTGGTATTGCTACCCTTCTCTTGGAGCAAGACTAGGCATAATTTTATACATTACTTTATGCAAAAACTTTTTTTTGTGGCCTATGTGATGTTCAAAGTCAAAGTCTTTTATTTTCTTCAATGACTCAGGAAGATCATGAAGTCTTGGTAAGAATTTATCCATTTTTCCAGAAACAATAAAAAGATACACAGTAAAATATTTAGGGTAGAACTATGGAATGTAGTTTGAACCTGAGAAAGTGCTCAATCACCTATTAAGTGAATGACATGATAACTATGTTTAGAGATCTCAGATGTCTTTCTTAGAGTTTTCCCTCTTCAGTTCCATTCTTACCCAGTTAACTGGGTTAGTGCAAATAGGGTTTAACAACGTCTCTGCAGAAGTTGTTCTGTACAACTTTCTTTTTGCAAAGTTGTTAAGCAGATCATTTCATCTTGAGAAGGAAGACTGAATAACATCTGATGTCTACCTTATTTTTAATCTCTTAGAGAAAACTTCAGTGTATGGTACTTGTCTGAAATCACTCCTCCTCATTTACCTGGTATTTCCACACAGACAAAGCATGAGTTGCATAAACTCTAGTGTTACTAAATCCTATTGAAGCAGAAAGCAATATTTAGTTTTTCGAGTAAAACTTCTTAAATCTTATTTTCATATATATTTGGTATTGCTGTAATGAGAGTTTATTCTATCTTGGGCCCTGTCTCAGTGTATACACTCATTATCTCTAATTCACACTTTTATTTATCTCACAAATGATGAAATCAACATCATTTCCTTGATGCAGAAGTTAAAGTCAGATGGTGGTTCTGGGATTCAAAACTATTTTTTTTTTTCTATCAACATCATACAACAGGCTTATGCAGAAGAATTAGAGCCCCTGAAGACTAAACCATTCTTAAAATTTGTCTGACAGTAGTTTTATTCTTTTGATATTTGGGAATGCTGTAGAGTTTGACTGCTTATGGGACATTGTTTACTCAGGAGCTTCCTGTAGGTTTGGCAGAGACTTTGTCATATCTACTTCTGCTTTCTCTTTCCATTTTTCCTTTTATAGAGGCATCAGATTTGCCTCCTGAAGATTTTTCTGTATCCAATCCTACTTCCTACATCTTTGTCTTTCACAAGCACAACCCTACTCTTCTCTCCTTCATAAACCTCATATTTTCCTAACTTCATGTCTCCATTAGCTTCTAAGGGGTTTAAACTGACACATTGAAGCTGACTGATGATGAAATTGAAAATCTGAATTATATAATCTATTGAATTCATTAGCAAAAGCTTCATGCATTGAAAACTGGTTATGCTAGTGGATTCTGTCATATACATACTGAAGAAAAACCAAATTTACACATATACTTTCAGAAAATAGAAAAGGGAGAACAGTTACCAATCATTACATGAGACCAATATCACTCTGATACCAAAACCTGACAAAGACAATATAGAAAATAAAAACTGTAGACTAGTTCTCTTAATGAACAGAGGTGCAAAAATTACCAACATATTAACAAATAAATGTAATTAATATATAAAAAGAATAATACAATATAAACTTCTAGTTATAAACTAAGTAAGTTGTGGGGATATAATATAAAACATGGTAACTATTTAATAATGCTCTAGTGCATGTTTGAAAGTTGCTAAGAGAGTAGATTGAAAATATCTCATGAAAGAAAAATTTCGTGAGTATATATGGTGTTGGAAGTTAATTAGATTTATTGTGGTGATCACTAAGCAATATATACAGATAGAAAATCATTATGTTGTATACCTGAAACTGATATGTCAACTATTCCAAAGGATAATATATTGTTATCAATAAATGTTTATATCAGAAATGATTAATGTTTGAAAAGCAATTACTGTAATTCAGCATTGACAAAAGAAAGAAGAAAATATAAGATGAAAGTTTTCTTAATACAGAGAAAGTATTTCATAAAATCCAAGGCCTACTCATAAAAATTTCTCAGCAATGTAAGAATAGAGACAACATACTTCCTCCAAAGAACTACCATAGTTTATATTGAAAGATTGAACTCCCCTCCCCAAATTTTGGGGGGAAAAGACAAATAAGTTTGCTTTTCACACTTATGTTCAACATTGTAGTGGCCTTTTTAGCCACAGGAAAAAATCAAGACAGAAAAGATAGTGATCAGAAAAGAGGAGGTAAAACCAACTGTAGTCATAGAAGATGTCTGATTATCTGTGCAGAAAATTCTTAGGAATCCACAAAGAAACTTCTAGATAATTTAATTTAACAAGGTTTCAGGATACACTTTATCTATATGTAAAAGAAGCATATTTTCATATAGTAACAGCAAACAAGTTAGTTATAAGGCGGTGTGATGTTGGTATAAAGGAATAGAAAGATCAGTGAAGCAGAGAAAAAAGTCTAGAATTGACCCACACATTTTCAACCAAGGAGCCCAAAAGTGTTTGCTGACACAGACAGGCTATGATTCAGAAGGCTAAGGGAATGTCTAAAGGGTGATTTAGAAACCATACATTTTAATGTAAATAAATTTTGCCACACAGAAAAGAGAATGCATGGAAAACCTCAAAGGACTGAGCAGAACAATATTCATTAACTTTGTAGATAATAGTGTATACATACACACACACACACACACACACACACACACACACAGTCTGTTTTATTGATAGCCTTAAAAGTGGACTTTGCTTCTTCTCTTCTATATTGGGATGGTGCTCTAAGGACACTTTCAGAAGCAGTATTCCTTTATGAAATTAGCAGTGTAGATTTAAATGCTTTAAGATGGGTTGAATGTTGTTGGAGTGAAGTTGGTCTCTATTGAGCTTATGAGAAACATTTATTTAAATCGTTCCAGCGCACATGGTGTGTTGGCTGTGACAGTGTCTCGTGACCAGCATGTAAAATTTGCAGTTGGTTTAATTTGTGGCAGTTGCTACTGTAAAATCTTTAGTTTAGCACTTTATAAAAAACAAACAAACCAAACAAATAAAAGTGTTTCTGCATGTACCATGTGGTTGCTTTATATTTGTAGATCCTTTTGCTTTGATCTTCTGCACTCAGCATTGACTTCAATGGAAGGTCCCTATTCCTTCTATAGAGCTGACTCATGCTTCTAGGAGTAGAAGTAAATATCTTTGTCTTAATTTGATAAGACCTTTTAGTCACCTCATTTGAAATAAGGTGATTGAGTTGCTTGATTTGAAATGCAATAAGAAAATATAGTAAATATTACATTTTATATTTTAAGAATAACTAATTTTAAAATGAATTATATATTTATAAATAATGTAAAATAGTTTATAAATATAATAAATGTAATAACTGTTATAAGTAAATATAATGAAATGTAATAAACTTTTAGCATTGCTATCCTTTCCTTGAACTGAGAATTTAAAGTGTGTTTTTAAAAAAGCTTTTTCCCTTGTAGAAACTGAATATGCCATCCAGTAACCAGCCATAATAAATTATGTATGTTACATACAGTATATATACACACACATATGTATGTATGATATAATCACATTATATGTATTGTATATTTTATATTATGTAAAACTATATAGATGGTGTATTTAATGAACATATATACATTGCAACATAAATGATTTCTATAATATGTACATACAATTTTTATGTCAATATCATTATGTTGAATTGATTAGATAAAAATGATATTAGATGAGCCAGGAAAGTGATTCTTTCTTGGTCCAATGGTCACATTGGTGTGTGATAGGAAACGCTTCTCTCACTTATCAATCATTTACGCTGATGGATAATTGCAAAGTACAGAAAGACCTATCTGCAATCTCAGAGTTAGTACTTCAGCTCCTTAACAACTGGGGAAATTAAGCAACTTGGAGATTGGAAATCAAATGATATGTTCTCCTACTCTCCATCTTTCTTGCCAGGTCCTTGAAGTTTCTTTTAGGAGTCTGTAGGCAGAGTTTTGGAACGTTTGGAAAAGAGGGATGATTCCCAGATATTTACTAAGGCCATTTGACTCTGGGCCCGCTGAGCTGGGAGCAGAGTCATTTTACCTTTAGATAATTAGAGAGCATAAATATAATTTATCTTCTGCTTTTAAAACAACTAGTGAAGATGAACATATCTCTGTCCTCAGCCTCAAGTAACTTCAGGGACTGTGAAGAAGTGTTTGGATCCACTAGTGTGTACTTTCTTTTGTCACTGCCTGTTCCTGCTTTTTCTGTTAGTGATGAGATTGAGGCAGTTTTATACTATATGGAGGCATGAATGCCATCTTCCAGTGTCACATATATGGGACTCTCAGCCACTGAGGTCTCTTGGCAAACTACTAATAATGCAAATGTCAGCTATTAGTTATTATATGGTGTTGCATTTCCATTTTTAAGTAAAAAAATAGCTAATATGATACATTATTGTGTAATAGCGTTTTCACAGTAATACTAATGCTTACCCAGTCTATTAATAAATCTAACTAATTGCTTTTACTACTTGGCTCTTTTATTTTCCTGAAGCAGGAGCCCCCTACCCCGCCGCCCTTATATTTTTCAGCCTGATGTTGGATTTTCTTGTGACTCCTTGCTTGTGGAAAGAGTCCTGGAAATTTCATTTAACCTTTCTTGATACTCATTTTAAATCAATTTCACCTGTTTTTCTACATGTTTTATTCTCTCCAATAAGTAGTTTTCTGGTTTGGAATTTTTTTGAGGCATGATCCTCTGATGCCACCTAGGGGACACCTGTAAGATTGGGATTACTGGTTTGACACTGAAAAGCCTTTAAAAAAAAAAAAAAAGAACTTCTTTTCAGTTTGGCCTAAGTGATTTGGCTTTCCTTGCATTTCCCCCCCCCCCCCAATCCAGGGACAGAGACTCCTTGACATAAAGCAGGCAAGCACTAGAATATCATGGGCTTTTTTTGCTTTTCAAAAATATAACTTTGCACAATGGTAATAACTAACTCATGTGCTGCTTTCTATAGCACACTGCTCTATGGGCTTTCAGTATGGCAGCTGTTTCAGTGCCTCAACTCTCCTAAGGATTAGGTACCACCACTCGCACCATCATCATTGTTGTGCCATTTTTTATAGATGAAGAAACAGGCATAAAATGTTTAAGTAACTCACCCACTTGCTGCTAGAGAGGAAACTTCTACTTCGTGACTCCAGAAATTACCCTTGCAATGACCATTTCTACATATTGCTCCTCATTCCCTCTGATTTCCTGAAGCTTGAATCAGTGTTCCTTTCCTGACAGCCACGTCCCCTTTGTTGGTTTCTCCCGGCATCACAACCTCTGAGGACATGTAGAATTGTAAAGGTAGTTATTGAAGCAGGACTGAGAACACTAGAAAAAATGGAACTAACACAGCTGTTTAAAAAAATGTGATGGTGTATGTCAACTCATAGATTAAAAATCTGAACAATCAACTTGATTTTTTATAAAAATCAAGCTTAGGTATCAGTGCAGTTACATATAGTATTGAAATTCTGATGAGCATAATTCAGTGGACTTGAGAACCCTTGTCTTGAGAGTATTAACTTTATTATGATGATAATTTACAATAGAGGTGGGTTTCTGTAAAAGATATCAAAAATCTGTTAAGGTGTTGTTTTGAAAGCTCTGGAAACAAGGATGTTTGATAAAGGTTTTTTTGGAGGGGAGGCTGTTTTAGAAGTGATTTTACCTGAGCTTGCTTGTTCTATTTGGAATTCTAATCTACAGATATGACCTCTCTACAGCCTTCTGAATCACAGCAAATTTTACAGTCAGCAATAGTCATCTCTGCAAATAATCCACAGTGTTACCAAAAGATTAAATGCTGACCTGTGTAACATAGAAATAAATATGCGTATTTACGTATATATTTGTATTTATGTGTTTATGTATGTGCAGTCACCCAAATATAAACTCACACACACACAAACACACACACACACACACACGATATCACTTGACTCCTTTGCAAAGTGCTATACTCTTAATAGATGTAATTCTGAACTTCCCTATTGGATATTCATGGATAATAAAGGAAACACATTGCCTTCTCTTAGTCACCTTAGTTTTAATTTGTTAAGAAACTTTCCTTTAAGCTACTATTTCCTGAGTGATTATATGCTGCACACTTTATTAGGTACTCCTCATGTCGTCCTGTGGTTAAATAGATATTACTGTTCAGTTTTCAACTGAGAGAGTCACAAAGAGAGATTAATGAATTGCTTACTAGGACATGGATTCCCAGAGGAGAGTCAGTGTGTGCCCAGTTTTGTCCAGCTGAAACCTTGGCTCACCTCTACTAAATCTTCTTGTCTCCTTCCCATTGACTCACATTTGTGAGGAGAGGTCTCTGGCTTGGCTGCTTATCTCAATGAACTTTGACAATTCTTGTATTAATTTTTCTAAAGCTTTCTTATGTCTGTATTTTTCATGTGTTCAACTTTTGTGTCCATTGCTATTACCCCTTCCTGTGTTTTCCAGCTTTGGAGACATGCTGTCTTTCACCCTGACGGCCTTTGTTGAGCTGATGGACCATGGAATCGTGTCCTGGGATACATTTTCGGTGGCATTCATTAAGAAGGTACTGAAGATTGTGCTTCCCTAGTGTTAAGTTACTTGCTTCTATCAGAGATCCTTTTCTCTGCTTTAAAATATGCTATAGTTGTATCCTTCAGCTCTTTATGTTAAAAGGTGGGCATAGTTTTGATAGTATAATGTATGTGGGGACCAGACAGCCTAAATTCTATATTAAAATGACTTTTTCTCCCTACCAGGATCACTAGGGGTTGTACCTGAGAACACATTGTCAAAGGAAATGGAGGTGTGATATTACTGAAACAGTAGAGGAGTCGGCAATGTGACTCCTGTGCATAAGAGGCCTATTCCCGAGGGCTCTATTGGTCTCAAGACCTAAGTGGAGTTCCTACTGGCTTTCTAGAACCTTCTGTCCTCAACCTGGTGTTCAGAAAAAAGGAAAAAGGCAGAGTATACTGAGTCCTCAAATGCCTGGGTTTGAAGCAGGGATAAAAGGAAGGAGGCATGCTTGGGTCCATGCCTCTTAGGCAAAGTAGGTCTGCTTACTTGTAATCGTGGTGCAGTGTCTCTGGGATGAGTGAGTTCCATTCACGCTTCCTTCATTAAGAGGAAGATAATAAAGGGATGAACAAAGGTGAGTCTCTGGTGTGGGAGAAAAGGCAAGAGTTCTCACAATTCCTTAATAAAATGTATCTGCAAAAATACGCTTCTCTTTCCTATCTTCTAACAAAATAAGTAGCCCTGACCTTATCTCTGTTGAATACAGTATCAAATCATGGATTCTTGTTATTTACAGATTTATTAGCTTAAGCAATAAAAACGAAATTCAGTAGAAGTAACTTGAATTTTTAAACCTTTGATTTTTGTATTAATGGTCAACTTAAATAAAAAGGTGCAAAGGTTAGTACAGAATGTTCCCATATGCCCTTCATGCAGCTTCCCGTAATGCTAAAGTTGGGCATAACGATGATACATGACCAAATTTAATTTCACCAGTTTTCTAATCATGTTTTTTCCTCTGGATCCAAGATCCCACACTGCATTTAGTTGTCATGTCTACTTAGTGCCGTCCACTCTGATAGTTGCTCAGTTTTTCCTTGGTATTCACGACTTTGATAATTTTAAACAGTACTGGCCAGTTATTCCATAGAATGTCCCTTAATTTGTATTTTTTTGATGTTTCCCTTATGATTAAATGAAGGTTATGCATTTTTTACAATGTGGGAGCAGTGATGTTGTGGTCTTCCCAGCATATCATATTCAGATACATGCTGTTAATATGTCTTATTAGTGATGATGTTGACCTTGATTATATAGTTGAGGGGTTGTCAGCTGGTTATTCTCACTGTGAAGCCACTACTTCTTCTTTTGATGTTAATCAGAATCTTGGGGGAGATACCACCTTGATTTGAAGAGCATGGGAAGCCCACTAGTCTAGAATTGAAGAGATTAACACACTTCTGTGATTTTGCTCATTTGTCTGGCTTTCCCAATAGAGCATGAACTGTAACCATGAAACCATGGTTTTCTTCATGATTATCCTCAGGGTCTGGCACAAAGTAAGAACATAGTAAATTTTTGTGAAATGGGGCCTCCCTGGTGGCGCAGTGGTTGAGCACTGCGCTGTGGAGCTGTCGGCACAGTCCGATGTGAGTTCGACGCCCGGCCGGGGAGAATCCCACATGGTGCGGCAGACCTCTCCTGCCTTGCCCGCTGCTCCCCTCAGCAGTGTATTTCTGATCTGCCTGTTCTGCTCCCCACTGTCTCTGTTCTCGCCGCCCCACACCTCTGGCCTGTACCCCAGCTTGTATGTATAAGTAAATAAATCTTTAAAAAAAAAATTTTGTGAAATGAAAGAATATTTGCTTGAGAAGCGTTTTAAAAAGAAAAATCTTAGCGCATGAAGAAGAGAAAGGATATAGTAGTAGTATCTAAATGTATTTCAAGGAAAATTTCATTTATGAGTGGAAAAGTATTACAGTTTTCTTTAAGTGATGTGAGAAGTGAATATAAAGAATGATAAGAAATTAATTTTCTAACTACCTAAGAAAATGATTTTTATTCACTGAAATTAAATTCAAAAATCACATTAAATTTAAGGAAGCAGAGACTAACAGTCTTGGCAGTTTGAATTTAAAAAATTAAGTATTTTACAAAAGGCAATGCATTAAATATAATTTCATATCCTTATTCTTAATCATTCTATTTTCCTTATGTGATTAGAGTATGATTATCTGAAAATGGCTTTGTAATTGATAGTTTTTGTAAGGTTAACTTTTATTATTCCTAGGCTGGACCAACTTCAGTCCTTTGACAACCCAGGAATTGTATGCAGGCAACTGTCTTTTAAATGGAGCTTTATCTCCACAAAAATCAACTAGGAAATGATCTGACAAAAGATGTTTATCTCTGTGGTCCAGACTTGGCTCTCTATTAATGCCAAATTCATACCGCTTTGGGGAAATATTTTTTTCCCTACCAACCTCTGTCTCCTTCTCTATTACTTTATCTATTTTGTTGTCTAGAAAACTGGTTGTAGATTCTGGTTTACAAACTTTATCTGCAATAAATCAGATCACTTCATAAACACTCTGAGACTGGAAATCTCTTGATGCCAATACATAATGCTGTTGCTTTTTAAAGACTTAGCTATTTAGGAAAAGGGTAGGAAGACTTGAGAAGAAAGCATAGGGGGAAAACCTAGTACTTTCCATATTATGAGTTGTTTTTCCCCTGGATGAGAATAATATCAGTACCTTTTTGGAAGGAAAGTTTCATACAAATGCTCTTGAAACCTTTCTTCTGTATGGGAACATCACTCTGCAATGTTTTCAGTGCTTGGACAAATATCAAGCCATTTTAGTATAGAGACCCAGTAACTTTTGCCTCTTAAGAACTTGAGAGATTTATGAGCCTCTTCTGGCCAGGATAATTTAAAATATGGGAGTGGAAATCCATGCTCTCCATGGTTCTTTTTGCTTCTGATTAACATGGGGCAATTTTAAGATTTCATTAAGAAATGTGTATGTGATTTTAATAGTTTGTATAATTAATTCATGTATTGGAATGCTATTTAGCTTCCTAAAATTTAACAAAATAGTCCTCTGTTTTATTTAAGTACATTTTTAAGTGAATGGCAGTATATGGAGGTAACATATGATTATTACTAACTGTGTAATTATTACTAACTCCTCTCAAGTCTTCTTATTTATGACAGGGGCTTACTTTCCAGAAGTTATCCTTTTGCTGGTATAGGCTAACTCATCTGTATAGGCAGAAGTGCAGTAATGGAGCAAGGAAAAATTTAATGGCAAAGGTTGTCGTTATTAATCTTTTGAGGGAATGAAAGGAATTAAAATTTAACCAATTTTTAACATCTTGTTGCTATACTAAGATCTGTAGTTTTTAAACGAGATGTAGGAAATAACTTTTGTACATTCATGAATAATGAGCTTGTCTACAATCATTATATTTACTGAATCAACCTTAATGCCATGGTTATTAGTTCATTAGGTGAAAATATTGGGTCATTTAAATGTCTGGTTAAAACCAGACAAATAAAGGCAAAAGGTATAAGTTAGTTTCAAAAAACAACTAGTTGAGCCTTCAGAATTGTACTTAGAACTCTAAAGGTTGGTGTGCCTGCCCTCTGCCTACCAGGTACTTAGCTAAGTGTTATACATAAAATGCTAATTAGGCCACCTACATTAAGCTTGCTGAAATTATGGGTTCCATATGTCAAGGAACAGGTGAGTTAATAAAAACAAAAGATGGAACTCCCATACGACCCAGCAATCCCACTTTTGGGAATTTACCCAAAGGACACAAAC
>PVIJ01011507.1:22608-48477 GCA_004024925.1 Scalopus aquaticus
TGTGGTACATATACACAATGGAGTACTATTCAGCATGGAAAGAAGATAAACACATGCAATTTGCAGCGACATGGATGGAATTAGAGGGAATCATACTCAGTGAAATAAGCCAGAAAGAAAAAGAAAAATATCGAATGGTTTCACTTATAACAGGACTATAGGGAGGCTGGGTGGGAAAGAGACACTCAGCGGTGGGGGGATGGGGGGAGGGGAGGATAAGGGCACAAAATGGAAGAGAGGAGAATACAGGGGACCATGGAGATGGATCACGGGTGAATTGGTGGTGGGCTGCCCAAGGGGAATACAAAATGTAAAAGACATAAATAACAATTAAAAAAAAATTAAAAAAAGAAAAGAAAAAATAAAAAAAAATAAAAACAAAAGATGAATTTTAGAGAATACTTGATGAATGTAAAGGATCAGTTTCACCAGGAGAGAACTATATAGATATGCAAATGGAAATGAAATATGTGAGTAGGATACAGATATGCCTGAATTAGAGCAAATGCCTCTAATTTTCCCACCAAGAGCAAGCTCTTGGAAGCAAGTAAGAGCTAATTATTTGTGTAGAACTTTAATACTTGTAAAAAAAAGTATATTTCATATCAGGACTGAGAGTTATGACTGAGAGTTCTCACCCAGTATTTTGAGAAAGGAAATAGTTAAAAGAATATTTATAGAAATAAAGAGTACATTGTCATTAGAAGGAAATTATGAACATAGAAGATGTTGTTTTAGTAATCCAGGAATGAGTTGAACTGGTAGGTCAGTGTTTTACATATACAACAGAATGTGTATTACTGGGTTAGAAAATGGGGAACAGGTGATAATAATCACTAATGATCATGGCATGCTTGATAAAGGTAATAATCAAAAAGGGAGGATTAAGAAGACAATGAGATTGGTGTTCATCCTCATTTAATGTTTGTCTTTGTTGGACTATCTAAATGGAACTATCTATTTGGATTCCAGGAATAAGCACTTAACATACTCTGTAGTAAATACCTCTTACTTACCTGTCTCGGCTATACTGTAAGATCCCTGAAGTCAAAAATCATGTGGGTTTTTCTCATCTTTCTATCTCCATATCCTAGGACAGTGTGAACATGTTTTTTGACACTCGATCAATAAATTGATATCAATCAATATGACTTGAATTAATAAAAAGGGGATAAAAACTTTGGATGGGGAGGGAGTTTGACAGCAGGCTCTTAGGTGGAAGATTCTCCATAGAGTCTTAAACTTTCATTCAAATTTATTAAATACATACAAGAAAGGGAGCATGGAAGAAGGAGAGAACTCATGCAGAGAAAATCAGAAGTATTGTCAATGACTTCTTTGTGAGTTCTTCAGTTTTCTAATTATATGTCATGGTTCTGCTGCGATAATGAAAAATTGAGTAGCATTGGTGGGGAAGTCAAGGAATTTGTCTTCTATTTACAAGAGTTCTAAGTTAAGTGTTAAACTATGAGCACAGTATGTGCATAATTACATTTTTGTCAGAGAAGGATGGCCTTATAAAAAGAAAGGTGATATTAGCATAGTAGATTTGACAGAATTAAACAGACTGTGAAGATTAAGGCAATAGCTTGCCAAGGACACTAAACACTTTGGAGAAGTTTATTAACCATGAAACGAACTAAAATGGTCTTTGGAGACTCTTAAATTCTCATACTTTTCCTATAGTTTGTATTATAGAGTAATAGCTTTCTGGAGTATAAAATCATAATGTTACTGCACTTGTTCATGTCATTTATAATCTTCCCCCAAAGATCCAGAAGTATATGAGGGCAGAGAGAGTGTTTGTATCCCTCCCCCAGAGAATCAGTGCTTAGAAACAATTATGATGGTAACTGCCAGTTGCCATGAATGCCTTTACATTTTATTTCGTACAAGGATGGAGAGGGGATGGGAGCGAAGAGTCCATGGGGCAGCAGTAAAGAAGAAATTAGTCAACAGGGAGAAGCAGCAAGTGTCCATTTGTCATGAAGCCAAGTTATTTCATTTTTAAGAAAGCAGTCATTATGTTGATATAATAACCAGCTTTTAGTGTGAGTTGTCAACAGACAGTAATAACTTTTAATGAGACCTTTAAAATAAATCCTTTATGGTACCCATGTGTTTGGATTAATGTGATGCATTATTCTAACCCTGGTTTTACTTCCCTCTTGCATGGTGATTTATTATGTTTGAGGCCTTCGTGATTAATACTTTAGGGAATATGTCTTAAAGATTAACCTATTATTTCAACTATTGGCACTGCTAATTTAAATGTTTTCTTGTTTGCTAAATTTGAGAGAAATGAGAGAATTTATTTTAACCATAAGAATTTGGAAGAGGGCCTCCCTGGTGGTGCAGCGGTTAAGCGCTGTGCTGTGGAGCTGTCGGCAGCGGTGACGCAAGTTTGAAGCCCAGCCAGGGAGATTGCCACATGCCTCGCCCGCTGCTCCCCTCAGCAGTGTATTTCCGTCCGTCTTCCTGTTCTGCTTCCCATTCTGTCTCTGGTGAACCTTCTCGCTGCCCTGTGCTTCTGGCCTGTACCCCAGCTTGTATGCATAAATAAGTAAATATTTTTTAAAAAAAAAAAAAGAATTTGCAAGAATGGGGGAAAAAGTGATTTGTTGAGGAATAGCAAGAAAAGTAGCCAGTCACTGAAAAACTGCAAGTTGAATTGTGTTGACAAGTGTGATTTGTGTGAGTCCCTGAAGAACATAACAGGATCATAATAAGAACATCAAAGTCATGGATTGTGTGGGTGAGAGAGTAGCCTGGGGGTGAGAGGGAATGGCTATTAGTATCTGTTGAAATTACTGTGTCAGAGAAACACAGGAGTCCTTAAAATATATATGTTGAAATCGTCTGTCCCTGAAAGTGGAAACTCAGGAAAATAATACCAGAAAAATCAGACAGAATAATTATTTTAAACTCTCTCTCTCTCTTTTAAATGCTTATTATTGAATTATAGAAATAGGATGAATATGGTGCTTTGTAAGAATGCCATAAACAATCATCGTTGACTAATTCCTTGTTTTTTTTTTTTGGCTATAATATCAGGTACTTTTCATCTTTGTGTCTGGTGTTTCTTAAATGATCACTCTATTTACTTGATTTGCTTCCTTGTCTATTTCTATGCTCTGTTTACCACTGAGTGGTCAATTGTGTTTCACTTGGATTTTCAGATAGCAAGTTTTGTGAACAAGTCTGCTATAGACATCTCAATCCTGCAGCGATCCTTGGCCATTTTGGAGTCGATGGTGCTCAATAGCCATGACCTCTACCAGAAGGTGGCACAAGAGATTACCATTGGCCAGCTCATTCCACATCTTCAAGGGTAAGCAAGCTGATACCTCTGGGACAGGGGGAAAAGCTTCAAGACAGCCACCATAACACCTTGGGAAAGATTTGTATTGGTTTGATTAAATATCAAAAAAGAGAATCTTCACTTGGGGTATATGACACTATGTACCACACTCATCCCCCACCACACTGAAATGTCAGAATTACTTCCCTCTGGGTGAGCTCCATGTCTGTTGTCCACACTGTTCTATTCCCAGTGTCTGACCCTTAATAGGCTTTCGGTTTTGATAATATTGGTAAATAGCAGTAAGATTTATTTGTAATAAGATGTAATAGGATAATTTGTTCTTTAAGTTCTTGACAAAGTCTTTCCTCAGTCATATAAAACAGTATTTTCTGTAAATAAGTATTTTCATAGTTGATTATAAATTTTTAAATGTAGGTTCCTTTTTTAGGCTCAAGGCAATTGCAAAGACCTTGCTTTCTGTGTTATACTCTGCCATGTGTCTTTTCAAGAGGCTTAAGCTGTAAGACAGGGCACTAGCAGCTTGTAGTTCTTAGGGGTTTCCCCCTTTCACCACCATGGGCAGTTTGTAAAGTTTCTCTGATACCAAACTAAGAAGAAAGCTCTTGTACAATCCTACTTAATACATGAAAGTATTGGGGGTTGAGGAGGGAACAAACATCCTGAGCCAGCTTGTACAGGACTAGGAGGAAACCTGATTGACTAGGTTGGGTTGGTAGCAAAGGGTAGAGATGTGAGCCGATTCAGTAGTTTTTTAAAATAGAAAGTGTTAACTGCTGTGTGAAAATAATATAAGCTTCAAAAGTGCCTTAGATGTTTCCTTCATTTGGAGGGGACACTGTGATCAGAAAGTAAAATCTTGAAGTCCCACCAGAGGTATGGATTTTGGCCTCAGGGAAAATTAGCAAATGCTCTGGAGTGGTGACTTTATAAAACCACTCTAGAAGTAGTATAAGTTTCCCTGAATGTGAACCATACTAACTTTGTAGTCTGTATTTTTTCTCTGAATCTCAAGGGCACATGTGCATTCACAATGCAGTATGCAGAAATGGAGAGTTTATTATTTGTCAAATGCTGTGCAAGGATTTTATATACCTTACCTCATTTTATTCTAAAAACAATCCCCCCAAATAAGTGTGTTCTTACCTGATACTACAGATAAGGGAACCGTCTCGGATACAGCTCATGAACTTGTCCTAGGCCACACAGCCAGCTAGTGATGCTCTGTGCCTTGACTCTCATCCTGCAAAAGGTCATATTCTGAGATCTGCTGCTCCCTAAATTAGCTTTAACTGTAGCATACAGGAGTCTCTTTGCTTATATTTTGGGTCCTTATTTATACTGTTTACCATGCCACTTACAAGAGATCTTAGCTTCATTTGCAATTTCTGATTTCATTTTGGTAAAAGTCAAATTTGTAGACATAAACACCTGTTCTTAGTAAAAATTTTCTATTTGAAGGAAGATTTTTAGAATATGTAATGTCACTTCCCTGGAAACAAAGCAGATTCCTTTATGTAAATATATAATATGTAAATATATAATATGTGAAATATATATTATACATATATATATATATATATATATATATATATATATATATATATATATATATATATATATATATATATATTATACATAGGAATGTGGGGACACCAAAGAATACTCCCAGATATACTTCATGTATTGCACAGGAAATAGCATATACATATGGTCATGTACACATAGACACACACCTGAAGCTGGTCACCTGTACTCTTCAGGTGTATCTCCACTGGAGAGGGTATTGACCTCTTGTTGTTTCAGCTCCCTGATAGCTGAAATATATTCTTAGTGCCAACTTCATTTTCTGGACCCTGCTTTTCTTTCTCACCTTTTTCTTTTTGAGAGGTGATCATGAGCCATATCATGGTCTGACTTTCTGTATTGTTCTTTGTCTTTACAGAACAGATCAAGAAATCCAGACCTATACCATTGCAGTGATCAATGCCCTTTTCCTGAAGGCCCCTGATGAGAGGAGACAGGTTAGTTCCATTTCTTTTGTCTTACACTTGTGGCCAGGACTGGGAACTTTGGTTGCCAGAGTGAGCTCTCTCTTTCCCATCCTGGGGACTGCAGGACTTCCCTGCTGCTCTGCAGCTTGGGGGGCTAGTCTGGGACTGTTCATGAATCCTGTGGCAACTAGGTAGACCTGGACAAACCACTGATGAAGAAGAATGCTGGGTATATTCTAACACCACAACCCTTTCATCAAATGAAACCTACAACATAATTGCTGCTGTGGTGGAAGTTCTGTGCATTTTAAGTTCTGTGATCCTGCATCATTTCACTGTATGCTCACTGGGGTGAGGGCTATTGTTCCAATTTTCCTGATGAGGGAACTGAGACCTTGAGAGGTGTCATGCTTTGCCCAGGGAAGAGATGGACAGTGAAAGGAAAGGAGGGAGAATGTACAGATCCCTGTCATGGCTGTGTTCCTGTGTTAGGGACTCTTTGCTTCATGCTCTCTCTTCTGACTCTGCATGGATGAAGTCTGGAAAACTGAGCAGTTCATTTCCCCTCCTCTGTGTCAATAAGAGCATGGAACCTCTTAAAGGTACCTGTGTGAAATCTACCCTTCACACTTTCCTTTGTCTGTTGACCTTTGGCCCCTTTTCAGCTGGGAAAAGAACTGTTACAGAGGGAGTGATGGAAGTAGTAAAATTTTGCATTTCTCACAAGTCAGCTCATTCTTCAAAATTCCTTTTTTTCCCCCATCAACATAACACATACTGTGTCATCATGGCTGCAATTCACTTCATATAAAGACTGGGTAGAAATATGATAATTTTCTACCATTAGAACATGTGCTGAGGAATTCAATAGCAAGTTACCAATAAAGAGTTTTAGAAGAATTTAGAAAGGTAGCATGCTACTGTATACTGTGTCAAGAATTGTTTTTTTTAATTTTACTTTTCATTTCCTAGGATCATAAATTTCACTGACTAATATAATGGTTTCTGGGTTGTTTTCCATTTGAGATTGTTTGCCCATTCCTAGAAGCTGTATTTGCACAATAAATAACCTTGTATTGGGCTTGGTGTTGGCTAGAGTCAGGAGGTGACTGTCCTTCTCAAGGCCGTCGCTCAGCTTGGATTTTTATGGCTGCCTTTGCAGATCTTGGATGAGGTTGTGAGTGGGGCTACTCCCTTTATATCTAAATACTGAATTCATTTGTCTAACAGCCCTCATCTGTGCATATATATAAGGCTGATATGGATCATGGAGAACTTGACCCTTCTAATGGCCAGACCAGGGACATCTGACTAACCACATGGTAGCTAAGTATAAAGTAGGGGCTGGGAAGCTTGCATTCTTGTTCTACCTATTAAAATTTTCCTTTGCCCTGTGGAAAAAGTTGGATTAGAGGAAATGAAGACTCATGCCCATCCTATTGCTATTATGTAACCTGGATCTCTGGCTCTGGACACAATTAAGATGCATAAATTTTGCATCTTATTGTTATGACAAGAATTATGGGTAATCTGCTGAATTAGAATCAAATGACCAGGGAGAGAGAGGGAATAGGTGTCAGTATGTATTGACTTCAGTACAATAATAGCAATGAAAATGTAATGAATTGCCAATATAACATTAATTTTGAATTCTGTGAATCTTTATTTTTTATTTATTTATTTATTTATTTATTTTTTATCTTTTTGTCGTTGTTTAATTGTAAGGGGCGCCGGGACCAACGATCACCAGCTGCCCAAGTATCAAAAAATTATGCTTCCGAAATCTCTTGATGTCGATTCCGCATACAGAACAATCGAACTGTTCTGCGTGTGCCACTCACGACAGAAGCCCTTTTTTGAATATTTATTTTTTAATTTAAAAACTTATTTTTTTAAATTAGCCAATATAAGACTGACATGACAGTTCAGCCATATATTACTGTAATAATAATAAAGGACAGTTTTCTAATACCAAACCATTTAAGGAAACAATCCAACTAAGAAACATAGAGTGTACATAAACCAGCAGAAAATTTACAGAGTATTAAATGATCAATTTAGCCTTTTTTTTAAGATTTATTAATTTATGCATGCAAGAGTGGGGTGTAGGCCAGAGGTGTGGGGTGGTGAGAGGATTCACCAGAGACAGAGTGGGAGTAGAACAGGCAGATCTACTGAAGTACACTGCTGAGGAGTAGTGGGTGAAGCAGGAGAGGTCTGCTGTGCCATGTGGGAAGCCCCCTGGCTGAGGATCTAACTCATGTTGCAATGGCTTCAGACAGCTTCATAGTGCTTAAACTTAATCCCTTGTACCACCAGGGAGGCCCCATTAAATGATTAATTTAGTCTTTGAAATAAAAGTAGTTACAAGGTACTTGTTCATAGAAAATGTGCTTGGTATTTATAAATTGTGTTTAATTTAAGACGACTCAATGGCTATTGAGAAAAGTATTTTGATTTTTAATTTTTAAAATATTTTTCAGTGAGTTAATACCTAGTTCTTAAAAATGATTTCAGTTCATAATGAAGAAAAGTTTATTGTTAATTTCTGTGGAGACCATTTGTGATGTTAATAGCGAGCTCTTAAAAATGTTTCCAGTTCATAATGAAGAAAAGTTTATTGTTAATTTCTGTGGAGAACATTTCTGATGTTACGTCAGTAGAGGGATACAAAGCAGAAGAACAAGCTAATTGGTGATATTGCCTGGCTTGCTGCATATTATAGATTGTTATTGGCTTATGTTTTCAAAAATTAGAAGTTTAGAACACTTTTTGGCAAAGCCACCTATGGTTATATTAAGAGTCAGCCATGTGCTTTGTGCCAGGTTCAGTGTAATGGAGACAAAATGTTTTATGTCTTGTTGTTTCATTTAATTGTCATGTAGTATAAAGCCTTATTATGTCCATTTTGCAATGAAATTGAAGGTCAAAGGAAGTAAAGAACCCTTCCAGATTGCTTCTAGAATCCCAACCTTGACCTTGCTTTTATCTGCAAAGCCTCATTTTGGATACCAACCTTAGGAGGCATCACTCTGGAATTATCTTGTATTTATCTAGTTAACAACTCCCTGAAAAGAGATATCTAGCCCACTTCTCCCTTTCATAAGAATATAATCTGATTAAAGGGCCCATTTAATCAATTGCAGAGAAAAGGACCCACTTACTCAATTAACAACGACCCCGCCCTCCACAAAACAAACACCCTTTCTCCCTGAGAGCACTGGGCTTTGGCTAAGGCCTGGCATTCACCTTCTTCTTCTTTGGAGACCATCCTATCAGCTTCCCAAGGGTTGGGGGATGATGCTTTCCTATGCCTCCAAGGTAGGCCATCTCCCTTTTCCTGCACACATGAGGGTGCTTGTTTTGTGGGGGGTGAATTGGTGTTAGTTGAACAAATGGATCCTTTTCTTTGCAACTACTCAGCCTTTTTCAGTTTATTGTTTTCATGGCAAACATGTTGACTAGATCCTTTCCAGATGTTTCTACAGATATTTATGAGTTTGATAAGCATTATTAAAAAACACTTTTAAGTTAAAAGACTTGGTGAAAAAATGAGAAATACAGATGCCAAAGGAAGAAGTTTAAAGACACCCATAATTTTTTTCTTAAAGAAAGAACCATTGTAACAATTTGCAAGGTTGTGACTTTTCATGGCCCTATTTCCCGTTTTGTTCTGTACAAATGCCCCCACTACAAACATTATTTTTTTAACCAAATGTGATCAAACAACATACTGTTGTTTTGTTGTTATTGTTTTTTACTGCCCTTTAAACAAAATTTTGTGGACATTATTCCACATCAGTATATCTATATACTGGATACACTAATGCAATCACATATTCTCCATGAATTCTTGAGTTTACTAAAACAATTCTATAATACGAGACAAAAAATCCAGGATGTTGGTAGGGATTTTCTGTTATGTCTCTTAACTAAGCTTCTATTCCTTAGGAGGGTACTGGAAGATAGTCATTGATTCTTTCATCAAACATTTACTGTCTACTCTGTCTCAGATAATGTGCTCTGGATTTGGAACACGGACATGAAATCGATGGTCTCTTTGCTCTTGAGGTGCCCATAATCCTATGCAGCAGATAAATATTGTAAACAGATAGTTATAATAATTGTTATAATAGATGTTGGGAATATTTTACCCCTTTCTAACTTAATTTTTTTAAAAGTTAGTAAGCTAAAGTAGGGAATATGTTTTCTTTTTTTGTTGTTTGTGTGTCACTTAGACAATAATTTTGTCTTTTTGTCATTTTAAAAGAACCATAATAATCTTTGGCCTTTTGTTTTTTATCTGGTCCATGAAAAAAATGGACCTTTTTGTTTTGATTAGGAAGAAAATTCTGCCTTGTGGGCACTGTGGACAGGCAAAGTGCTTCTGGATGGCCATTAAACTTAAATCTGGATGTGTCGTTGTTCTTGTTTTGAGGAGATTGGAAGAGGACCTAATATTGAATTTTTATTTTACTCCATCTAGCCTTTTAAAATAACCTTACATTTCTCTTCAACGCAGTGGGCCAGCAGGGGTGCTAACATAATGCTGTAACCTCTAACAGAGTCCTCTGCGTTTCCATCCCTCTTCTCTCCTACTTGCTTTCCTTTCTGTGGTGGTGATGACCCCGCTAGGTTGGTGTAGAGAGCAGTGTTGACATCCTCGATTGTCCTCTGACTGTAAGTCCCACATTCCCACTCTGCTTCTGTCCAGCCTGTGTGCCCTCCTTATATTTCCTCCGTGTTCTTGGTTCTCCTTACTTTCTGCAACTTTATTTTAACCTTGGTCAGATTCATGGTTGTGTTTGTTGAAACATAGCTTACTTTCTTCTCTATTAGTACAAATAGCCAAAGTACCCCCTACCAAACAAACAACATTCAAGTGTCTTCCTGAATATGAGCAGTATTTATACTTTTTTATGTTCGCACCTAGATTATACTCAACTATTTCATTTTCCCTTAGTATGTATGTCACTGTTTAGAAAGGGCATCTGTACGTCATTGAACTTAATAAAATCACCTGCGAGTGCCAGTCAGGCAGACCAAAGCACACAGTATATCTTGTAGGAATAAGATATAGCAATGCACAGTGTGTGATCCAGAGTTTAGCATCTGCCCAGGTTTTTGTCCTCCATTGAAATCTTCTCCACATGAGCTTGCTAGACTTTTGTCAATGCCAGGGTATGTACTGTTCACTCTTTGACTTTGTTCAGATTAACATGAAATTTAGAAGATAATCTTTAAAGTGACAGCTCTCTAAAGCTGTGATCTTTTGGTGTGGGCATCTTGGCCTGCTGACAGCTCTCTGAACATGTATAGTCTAATAAAGACTTATAAGTCTTTCCAGTGGAGAACCATTGTTTTCATTTGGAGTGTTTGGTTTTTATTCGGCTGTTACCTTTTCCTGCAAGGGGGGACTTCCAAAAAAAGAATTTGCAAGTGCCAGATTTTCTTTCTTTGCTTTTGAACATCCAAAAATTAATTTGAATACTACTGCCTGTGTGAATCCATTATTTCATACAGAATACTGCTGATATCCAGTAATGAAGTACACCCCAGGATCAAGTCCTTTTGGAGCTTGCTGAAATATTTCTTTCTAACCAAAGCCTTTGTGTGGGTGTGTTTTTCTTCAATAGGAGATGGCGAATATTTTGGCTCAGAAGCAACTACGTTCCATCATTTTAACAGTAAGTACTTAAGTGCCGTGACCACTTTTTTGGGGGTGAATGGCCTCCTGCATTTATGTATGTTCTCTTTTGGCTTCAGCTTGTGGTTTGTTCTGTGACTTGCTTCTGTGGTGAAGCAGTAGGAACTAGAAAGAAGGAAAAGCATGCTTTTGGAGTTGCAATAAACAAGGCTTTCCCTCAGGGATGGCTCTATATGATTGGAGTGAGGATTCTTAGGAACCCCTATAGAGAGAAAAGGCAGGAAAACACATTCTAACAGGAAGGGTTGGAAATATCTCTCAGTGGGGAGCTTTATAATACTGACCATTTCTTTAGTTTTGTATTTATGGAGCCAGGGGCTAATTGACTTAAAAAAAAATCCACCAGTAGGAGCTTATATTGTTTTAAATGAGGAGGCTAGCTGGATACAGAGGAGACACTGAGAGAAGTCCTGACATTTTGACCAACATTTCCTGGGCTCCTGTGCAAGAAAAAGATAGGAATGACATCTGTGGAACCCACTTATTAAGTGCAATGCAAAAATCACCTTAAGTGTTGTGGAAAAGAAGCCTGCATATTTTGTTGTGAATGTTCAGATATAAATCAAATAGCAAGATTACCTGAGGCTTTATCTACTATTTGACTTTAAACCAAGTGCTGCAAGAAGCACATGTGTTGATTCCCCGGGTAACCAAAAAAAAAAAAAAAAAGATTTCTGCTTTCTCTCAGTCAGGCCAAAGCCAATATTAATGACTACAATTTCTCATCAAGTTTGATTTAAACTGTCGAAGATAATAAGAAACATACGCATGTAACTGTTTGATTGCAAGAACTTAGGTACCCTAAGTTCTTCAGGAATGACTTGATTTCCTCCCTGGAACTGCAATCTGAAGTGGGTGCTGTTAAAGAGCCTGATATATTCTAGTTCCAAGAATGGTTTTGTAGAAATTGCAGAAGGATTATAACATGCTTATTCTTTGTAATGACTATCAATAAAAGTAGGATCTGCAATATTGAAGAGCAGTTCAGTGAAGTTGTTTGTGCAAGGGATGGAGAGTAGGAAGATGAAGATTAGAAACATTGAATTAAGAAGGTCTTAGCTTATTGTTGCTATGACCTAGATGTGACAGATGGAGTTATTAAGCCCAGATGGGGGGCTGGAACGACTGACTGAAAGGTCACTTCTGTAAGTATTTTATGTGACTTTGATGACTGGAACTCAAGGTTGGTATTCTCTGCCAACAACCTGCACGACATATTTTTGAGTTGTTAATAAAATTGATATTCATATATTTCAGTATCATTATACTCTGGATGCTAAACAGACACTGTGAATCAGCATTCTGTCCTGAAGATGAAAGTTTTTGGGGTTTGACTCCTTCATATATCCTACTGTCTAGCTTTCTCCCTACTCATTATTTTGGCTCAGCAACTTCCTTCTATTTCTTATATTCATCTCCGCACCCCACCTTCTTTAAATAACTACTTCATATGGTTCTCACAGCCAGGGTGTGGAGGACAGGTACATGCCAGGTTGGGAGATACCTGGAGAAGATTCTTTCCAACATCAAGACATGGGTGGATCTAACACATTCAAAATTAGTAATTTTGATGGTTGTATGACCACACCTACCAGTTATTTGGCTTTTTTCTTTAAAAAAAAATTATTTTTATTTATTTATGCATACAAGAACTCAGGTGTAGGCCAGAGGTTGAGGTTAGGGTGAGAGGATTCACCAGAGACACGAGGGGAGCAGAACAAGCAGATTGATGGAAGCATACTACTGAGGAGAGCAGCAGGAGAGACAGGAGAGGTCTGCTGCGCCATGTGGCTTATCTCCCTGTTGGGGATCAAACTCATGCTGCAGTGCCTGGTGACAGCTTGATAGTATTGCTTTAACCCCTGTGTCACCAGGGAGGCCCCTTGTTTGGCATTTTTAAGGGACAACAATGGTCTCTGCCAAAGAGGATGTATATTAGGCTCAAGTATTAAATCCAATTTCAGACCTCCTTCTGGGGGCCGGGGGGCGGCAAAGGCCCACATCCAGTCTCCTGCCACTCCTTTTATATTTATTCCATTAGGTTCTGTTTCTCTGAGTCATTTTCATTTAAGTGATAATAGGCAAATAAAAAAGCACAGGTGAATTCACTCATTGCTTTTTGGTGGTGTAGGTCTCTGTATAGTTTCCGCAGTGAACTAAAAACTTGATAAATACTTGTTTTTGTGTGCTGTTTCTAAAAGTTGTCCCCATTTATAAGTGGTGTTTCCTGTCAGAGACAATTCTGGAGTAAGATGATGACAAATTGCATAGAATACTTCACCATTTATTCCTCTATTGCATTAAGCAATAATATTTAATAATATTTAATTTAATATTTAATACTAATATTTCTGTTGTAGAAATCCAGTTGCCTTCAAGATCCTCCATTGCAGGCACAACTTCTCTTGATCTATACAGCTGCATTCACCAGTAATTTCCAGTATTTTCTTCTACTCACCCTTATACATAGTAGGACTTTTCATGGTTTCTGATCTAAAAAGTGTAGGAAATTTATTGGGCCTTAAACTGTAAAGGAAGGCTCCAAGATTACCCATGTCTTCACTTACTTCTGAAGGGCAATTCTGTTTCTATCAACCTACCACCCCTGTGCCTCTAAATGGAGACTACTGTGGTTCAACTTGGAATAATGACATGGGTTAACTTTTGTTGTTTGCTTTTTCTTTCTTGCTTTCAAAAAAACAATTTATTTGTGAATCATCTTTCTAGCATGTCATCAGAGCTCAGCGGGCCATCAACAATGAAATGGCGCACCAGCTGTACGTGCTGCAGGTATTAACCTTCAACCTCCTTGAAGACAGGATGATGACCAAGATGGACCCCCAGGACCAGGTAAGTGTTCACTAGACAGCAGCAAGAGTGTAGGAGGCAGAGTGTGGTGAGAAACCTTTCCTCAGACTCCTTAGAAACCAGTAGTTTTTAGATGATGATGTTATTGTTTTATTAGCATCTTTGAACCTGTGAGCACTTAAAATTAAGGTCGAAGAATAAAATACATGATTTTTTTCATTATATATCAAACATATAGGCCTTTCTGGTACAGGATAAGAAAGCTTGGTGTCATGTGGGTACAGATATTGGCCCCGAACCCCAGTACTAGCTTTGGTGTCAAGTTCCCAGACAAGTGGGGTCCCTTGGTAGCTGTGTGATAGTGATCCTGCAGGTTGAGGAAGTAATTTTTGCAGTGATCAGTGCCAAGGGTCCCAGGTTTAACCCGACTTCTGGACTTACATTTTTGTTGGTTGGCTGTTTGCTACACTTCTGTAGGGTAAATGAAAGAGGCATAAGGCCTTTCCGCCCTACCACCAGTAGATTTAATGATGGACACCTGTGGTCTTGCATGTGTGCCTCGTGGAGGCATGCACATGCATGAGTGGGCACACCTGGGCCTGGAGAGACGCTACATAAGGGCGGGTGGCGTCACAAGAGGGAGGTGAGCACGGCAGCGCAAGAGCACGACAGAAGCAGCGAAAGAAGAGACAGAGGTAACAGTAACAGAGACCACGAGACAATGCCAGAGAGCCCAAAAAGTGAATATTTGCTGGGGGGTAGGAGGCCTTTTAGTCTCCTGGCCCCCCGGCCACCCTACCTGCCTTGTACCTGGTTGCCTCACTGCAAAAAGATTATTAAAACCCTGCAAAAGCAACCAAGGGCTCCAGAACTAGTCCTTATCCATCTGCCTGAGTCATAGGGAACCTGTGAGCCTGGCACAACAACTTCCCTCTAGGTCTCTGCTTATTGTACAGGGAAGGTTATGTGTCCATCCAAAAGGCTTTTGGGGAACTTTACAGTGTGAGGACAGAGTGAGAGGAAGCAGCTGGGAGACTCGCTGTAGCACATTTTCAACTTAAATAGCGCTGCAGCTTTGGAAACGAAAATGCTCATTATTGGCACGTGAAGGCCTGATCTATTGCAGATGTGAACTGCACATGTGAAGTGTGTAAATGCCTCAGCACTTCATTCATGGCGTGAGGCCATGCGATTAAGAATGATAAAGCTTTGAGAAGCTGCCTGCCATGTGCTCTGTACTTTTGTCAAGGCCAAATGCCATCATCCCAGAGAGATGAGACCATCATCTTATCACTTCCAGGGGAGGAGGGCAGTGCATCTTTATGTGGAATGGCCCTCCCTGTTTTGTTTGGAAATCTTTCCTTTTATTTATTAATCCCCTCTTTTTTAAATATTGTGGATAACTATACATAATATAAAATTGACCATTTTGACCATTTTTAAAGCTTTTGATGAAGTCACTTCCTAGTGGAGTTAGGGGCCCCTTTTCACTTGCACACTTTTTATGAACCTCATGTGCCTTTCACTTTTTTTCTAACTGCACTGTCCTCCCAGCTCTCCCCCTCCGCCTCTCTAGTCACAAGCCGCCATCATGTTTGGCACTATCTTGGAACTCCATTTGTAAATTGATATCAGCACTCCAAGTGACTTGGCTGTGAGGATCATCGTGGAATAAAGCCAGGGCTGACCAGTAGGGAGAGTGGCAGGAGGAGAAGCATTCAGAACCCTAACTCAGAACATTGGTTGTCTTTTATCTGTTTTGCTTTTGCCTGAATACAGTGATTCATTTAGACACTGGGGACAGAGGGAGTATATGTAATGTCACACAGTGAAAGCAGCTCAATCCCCCTCTCTCTTTTTTTTGTCTCTAACCCCTTCAGGCCCAGAGGGACATTATATTTGAACTTCGAAGAATTGCTTTTGATGCAGAGTCTGAACCTAATAACAGCAGTGGCAGCATGGAGAAGCGCAAGTCCATGTACACCCGGGATTATAAAAAGCTCGGCTTCATTGTAAGTAAGCCATCATCCCGGGGTCTGACCTCGGTCACAGCACTGATGTCTCCTCTGAGCGTGTGGTCCTCTTGCGCCTTAGAGAATAGTTTCCACATTTTCCAGATGTTTAGCTGGTTTAAACAGGATCACATGAAAATCTCTTCTGGCTGCAGTGAAATGGAATAACTTGCACAAGTGTGACTAATACTGAGTTTGTTTATTCATTTCTGATTAAGTGTAACCGAGAGTAGTTAGCCCAGAATGCATCTAGACATCATTAAATCTACTTCTCAAGGTGCTTAAGGTTATATTTGAATGAAATGGCTGATGGCAACTGTGGGATAAATTTTATTATTTGGTTATTGATTGTATTATCCACATTCATCAATTTCACATCAAGATTGATTTGAGAGTCTCCTGAAATTTAATCATGAGTTTTATGAAATTTATATTTTCTTAAAAGTTTTGTCTTGTTTTGAATGCTAATAAGCTATCTTTTAGATTATTTTTGCAAATCTAAGCACAGCTTCTTTTGAATATAATACTGTTTTTGTTTCTACTTGAGTTCCATTCTTGCCTTTGTCACCGTCCTTTTTTTGTGTGACCTTGTACTAGTTAATCTCAAATTATACAGAGGTAAAATTGGGTTTCCATTTTAACCTCCATCTTAAATTACATAAATGAGATTTTGACTGCAATGACTGGAAATTACCAGGGATGGCTAATAATTTCAAATAACCTTCATTGAAAAATAATATACATACACTACTGTTAATATTTACAGATATTGGTATCAAGCTTTATGTGTTAATTTGGGAAATAGTTCATGAGAATTACCTTCAAAATGTTTCTACATCAGTAATACTATGTTGTTTTCATTAGTGAGTTTTTCTTTATTTGGATATTCTACAAGCCCTTTTACTGAACCTTTCAATGTTTTAAAAATACCACTAAGTCTATACTTAATATCTTTGCTACCGGTATTTATACACCGTGAGGGTCAGATTGTGGAACTGTCATTCCTGTGGTATATATTTTTAAGGCTTTTGATATTAGCACATTGTTTTCTACAAAACAAAAAAAGTCATTTCTACTTAACCAACAGTGGATCAAGGTGACCAGTCTTTGAATCTCTCCACGTGTTTCTTAAACTTAAAATAAATCAGATAACTTACTATTTTATAATGATAATTTTCTAATGAGTATATTTGTCAGACAATGTATTCAGCTTTGCAACTTATTTTACAGAGATATTATGGCATCATTTTGATCTCATGTGTCCCGTATTTTATCCTTGATATTCCTTTTGATATGTTAATTGAGTCTATTAAGTTTTATCAAAAGCTTTATGCCTGATGAACAGGTGGGAGTACCCTGCACTTGGTGTGTGTCAATGATCACAGCTCATAGGTGGCCTTGGTGGTTGTCACCCACCTGCATATCAGTGGAGCTCTTTACCAGAAGTTTAGCCCAGAGAATGTGGATGGGGCTTACAGTCTACCTCACCCCTATATCCTCCTAGGTGGTACTTTTGTGTGTTGAGCAAGGTTTATCTGAATCTCCTGGGCAGCTTTCCACAATCATCCAATGTCTCTTATTCTGAAGTTACATGGAAATGGAAGAGATCAGGGAATATGCATTTCCCAAAGTTCTGTCGTTCATCCTGGTGAACACCTGAACATCCATACTCTTGAGTCATTGCCATTCCATCTTCTTGTTCTACTGTGGATTTGCAGCACATTTGAACTATGTTGAAAATGCAAAATTCGAGCTCTTTATATGTTCTCCCTCCAGGGCTCACTACACCTCTGTCAGATTCTGTGGTTTTTCATCCAGGGCAGGTGGATCCCAGAATGCACTGTCAGTTCTCTTTCTGGCCATGTGTGTGAGGGACAGAGGAGAATGGGAAATTGTAGCATGAAAATTTGGTAGGACTCAGATTATTACAGACTCTGGATCTCTAGAAAGGGTATATGTAAAAGGAGTGGGGGAAAGAGCTCTGGCCTTGTTTGACATCAACAGGGGATTCTATGAGCCGAAACTAGAGTGACTTTTCTCAGTGTAGCTCCATTTGTGTTAGCGTGGTTGTTCATTCCTTCATCAGTTTGGTATTAGGGGTATATCTCTTAGTTCTCTGTCTGCTGAGTAACCTGAGTACTTTATGAGTACTCAGTACTTTATGAGTACTTTATGAAGAGCAATGAATCTTTTTAAATTGAAAGCTAATTCAATGTGGTTTTTAGACCTTTACCACTCATATGGATCTCTCCCTAAAGACTTCAAAAAATCATTTTAGTAAAAGCAAAGACCTGAAACAGAAAACAGAGAATAACCAAAAGACAATGTTTCCTTTCTGTAATTTTAATTCTTTTTGGTTTCAATTCTAGTCCTCTGAAACGTCTCCCAGGTCACCATGTAGTATCAAAGAGTTGAGAAATTAGAAAGGCCAGGTAGTAATCACTGCTTATGCTAGAAACGATCTAATAACTTTGATGAGCGGATTTTCACTTAAGAAATTATTATTATTATTATTTATATATTTTTACATTATTGTGTGTTCCCCGTAGGTTACCCACCACTGATTCACCCGTGAACCGTCACCATAGGCCCTTGTGCTCTTTTCTTCCCCATTTTGAGCCCTTATTCTCCCCCTCCCTTGCTGAATGTCTCTCTCTCTGTTTGGTTTCCCGGATTTTCACTTTTGATGTACAGGTCATAGTCAAGCCCAGTAAATGGTATCATGTGCTCTTTGCGCCACCTAGAGGCCATCGTACAAAAAACGCTGAAAGTAGCCGAGTACAAGTGTGTGGCTGCAAAGCTGTAGATGTTGTAAGCCATCCAGGTGTAGAATTCTGTCTGGGTTTCTGAAGGAGAAATGATCTTGCTTGTTAATCCTTTACTGGAATCCTTCCTGTTAACTCCTTCAGGAGAAATTTAAGATTTGAATAATCTTTTGGAACTTTGAAATGAACAATTAATTAAAATGAAGATTGCTATTTTTCCTTTCACTTCCCTAAGTAGGTAGAGCTCTGAAAGTTGTGACAAATTTTGAAGTCGAGTGCATCTAAATTTCAATTTCATATTGAGTCCTCACAATCCAAGGGCCAGTGAGTCAATTATTTAATGTATTGGGGCATCAGTTTTCTCAGTAGGAAACAGAAAACAAGGCCATCGATTAGCAATGAGCGCAACACCTGCAGTGTAGGAAGCGCCCTGCAAACTCTACTTCTTTTTCTTGCTTTTTAGAGTGTATGTATCAGGGAAATCATAGGCAGCTTTTTAGGTTTTTCAAAGTAGAAGGGGCCGTTGCATCAACAAAGCAAGAAGAACAGTTTGTTAAGGGATAATAAAACCCAACACCTTGGAGAAGGCAGATGGGCCTCACATTCCCTCTTAGCACAGTGTCCCAACAGAGCAGACTTTTCTGATGAAATAATTCTAAAGTCTCAATATAAAGCAGTTAAATGGCTTGTGTGGTGAGTCATAACACAGCAAAACGCCTGCTTTTAAAACAAAGCTGGTTAATCTTCTAGGATCTCTCAGTAATTCTTCGGTTTCAAAATGACATGCCTTTGTAGGTCCCCTGTGGAGAAGAGGGGTAGGGTGTCTGGGTTAATATTATTTCTATTGGAACTTCTAAGGCAGGTACATGAATCTATCATGATGATAAAAAGCAAATACTCATTTTTTAGAATGACTTTATTTTGAAATGCCAGTGCACAAACTCTACCCTGTTGATTATCAGACTAAGAGTTGTGTTAAGTGGTTTTCATACTATGAAGTGTTGTGTTCCTGGCCAGAGACCCTTCAGAATTTTGCTGTATTGATTTCCAATTGATGCCTTTTTTATTTGTGAATTTTACCTATGTGTAGTCTGTTGGAGAAGCATTCACAGGAAGCCAGTTGGTGTATACATTTGGATTGTTGGTTTGCATATGAAAGGCACACTTCCTATCTGGGAGAAGTGCGGTTCCTCCAGTGCTAGCTAGAACCCACATTATCAAAGCACCAGAAAACACAAAAAATAAAAAGATGAAAAAATATTAATTCAAATTCCCTGTTCAAATATTTAGAGGATTTTGTACCATCTTGGGTGTTAGAAAATAATTATGCATAGTTACACAAGTATAATTATATGTAATTACATATGCAGTGCTTGGTGTCATTTTGCTATATTTTATCTCAAATACAGATGGCAGGGAATGAAGTGAAATGCATATTTATATATCTCTTCCTCCATCTCCATCCCCAGACCACAAAAGGAAGCATCTTAGTCTAAGTGCTGCAGTTACTGTGAGAATATGACACTGGGATTAAGCTGGGGCTCTGGCTTGAGGTTGCCCAGAGATGATCCCGGACTCCCACTCATAGGCTGAGTGCCATGGGAAAGTTACTTGACATTTTTAAGTCTCAGGTTTCTTATCTTTAAGATGGGGACATAATAGTTCTTTTTTATTAATAGGCTTGTTTTGTGGGTTGAATGAGCAGATACTCATGAATAATTGTGCCCGACACACTCTGCCATTAGGTGTAATTATGATGATTTTACAATTACTGTTAAGAGTTAAGAATATCTTGGAATGGATCCCAAGGCTCCAAGTCTATAAAAGATGGTGATGGGAAAATGTGAAATTTACACCTTGGGTAAAGAAAATAGTGAGAACATATGTGGTGCACAGTATTGATTAAAAGTGAGAGAATAGTGTGCACTTGGGAAGCTGCAGATAATTTCTATTACATGGGGAAAGAGAAGCTGAGTTGGTTTTGCAAGTGAGGGCAGATTATAGAGAATTTTAAATTTAAGGTGTTTGAAGTATGCAGTCAATGTTCATAATCTGTATTGGAAGCCTTACCTATTTGCTAAAATTTGCTTGTAACCACAAATCAATCATTGTGGTACTTCCCCAGGCATTTACAGATACCTACATGGTAGCAAAAAAAATGGAGTAGCCAACAGGAGATGCTCTTCCTTATAGTTTATTACGTCTCTGACAGTTAAAAGGAACTTTTTCATAGTCTTATGAGGGCTTTGTTTTCCCTAATTTTGTGCTGTGTGTTGGTGACTTCACTCTAAAAAGGCCCTCAAGAATAGTGCTGGAGTGCCCTCTAGTTTTCCTAAGTGAAGTGCCTTCAAGAGAAAACTCACTTTAGTGGCTTCTGTTAGAAATGAATTACAGTGCTGCTGACTGAATTTAATGTTTATGAATCAACAATATATATTAAATAAGGTGTGTTTAGATAGAATCATACTCAAAACAAGGTGATATATTGATCAGTTGACAAAAATGTTGTGACCTGAGGCTGGAAGGAACCTCATCCTGTCTTTCTCATGTGAGCGATGGCCTGGTATTTATGCAAGGTTTACACTGACTATGGAACATGACCTTGGCAATTTAGGAGAGTTGACTGTTCTTGAAGTCTCTGGGGAATTCTCGAGTATGGAAACCATGGATAGGAGAATCTGGGGTGGTTCTGGTCTCCCTTCCCATTCAGCCACTTGTCCCATGTGTGGTCAGTGGGAAGAGAAATTCTCTCTTCACCAGCTCACATGCTTGTGAGATGTTAAAGAATACCTGCAAATCACTGGGCAGTGCTTAAAACAGTCTCAGAATCACCTATTGTGATTTGATTCATATATTTTAAAGTTAGAAGCTTCCTTAAAACTGCTGGTATGCCAAAATACAATGTCCCTGTCCCTGAAATCAGGTGGAGTTTTTACAAAAATCATTCAGTGTAGAAGAGAACTCAGCTAAAGTGGACTTGGCTTGTGTTTTAGAGCCATCTCTCTGTTGAAGTTCCATTCCTGGAGAATGTGATGCAGTCCCTTAGAGCACAAGGGTAGCCTTAGTAAGAATCTAGAACATATGTGTGGGAACAGCAGAAAGTAAAGTTTGACATTTACCTAATTTCTGTGGCATTTGCCCCCTTACAGCAGCAAGGCCTTGAAAAGCAGGTTTTCTATAAAATGAATCATTTTTCTCAAATAAATGATTCAATAATTAGGAAAGTATTCCTAGTCGAGCACTTTATATTTAAACAGTTAAGATATGACCCTTAAACAATAGATCTAAAACAAAAGAACAACAAATATTGTCTTACACTGTCATTTACAGATAGTCTGTAAATATTAGCAACACAAAATTCAGGAGGTCCCAATGTGGACTGTGTGTGCTGCCAGGAACCAGATCTACTATTTTCCACCTCCTTCACGCTGTGCTCTGGTCTATTCTGATCAGACACCCACTTTCCACATATGAAATGCAGGAAACTCCCAGCCCTAATCACTTCTAGGTACAGTTTTGCTCCAACGGGATGTAATTAGCGTGGAGATTACAATCCTTAAGTGAAACCAAAGCAGAATCAGCTAGTAGGTGGTGCAAAACCACATCCATTGGCTCCCAACAAGACCCCAGAACTCTTAACAACCTGCCAACAGGACACCCAGTTACTTTGCAGCTCTGCTTATCAACCTTGGGGAGTGTGAACTTGTGGGACAAAGACAAAGGTGCACTCAGTCTCCTCAGAGGTCCTGGATAGCCTTTTACAGGACCCTGGAGGGACTAGGAACATTTTAAGGCACCCAGCTGGTATCCCTGCTCAGGCAGATTTGCCTACTGTTCTCAGCAGATGAGCTTTTATGCATTACCTACTATTTTCTCTCCTTGCCTGACTCTCATTCCTCATTATTTTCTTTATGCTGTTATGAAAGTCGTTTATATGTGTGATCATCTATACATCTAGTATTTGTCTTCTGTCTTAACTGGGAAATGCAAGAAACTGGAAAATCTAAATGAATATTGACTATAGAAATATGGTGAGGTGTTTGGAGGCCAATGTTGTATATTACTAAAATGTGCTACAGCAACAACAGGGAGGGGGTAGAATGCTAAATGGGGACAAAGTGAGTCAGCTTTGTTGGGGGGGCAGGACATAGCCCTCTGAGAAGGTTGAGCTGATTCTCAGTATGTGTTTCTTAGATGAGTAGAATCTTTTACAATAATTTTTCAACTTTCTCTTTTAAGTAGCCATGGCTGGAGTTATATGTTCAGTGTTGTTTTGGTGGTTGGGGGTGCTTGTGCCTCTGGAATATTTTTCTTCCTTTCATCACTGCCTTTCCCTTCCTTGCACCAGCAAAGAGCAAAGGGGATTCTTCAAGGCAAAGCAGCTGAAGGGGAACATTCAGTGAGGCTACCCATAGTTTAAGCAAAAACTCTTAGGCCTTTGTGTTGTTCACTTCCTTGATGGGCACAGGGGAGGCGGGTGTGTCTTTCAGATGACTCCTTTCATCTAGTGAAGAGAAGACTGCCAATATCCTGGCCTTACATGTCCAGGGTGGTTTCCACAGTGTCTTTCTTGGATGTTTTGGTTAAATGATCTAGACATAGCCTGCACTGTTCAGTGAAGAGATCACAGATGTCTCAAAGTTGTAGAGGCACAAGTAGAAAAGGAAAAGTTAGCTTTGGAAAGCTTGGACAGAACCCACTAAGATCAGCTGTAGGATTTATTTCCCAGCATTGCAGTGAGCAGAACAGATCTCCTAACAGAACCTCTGTGTGGTGGGCCCTTCATGTTAGTATTAGTGTATGCCTCTGCGTCCTCCTGGGACCCCCTCTCCTCAGATAGTATATGCATCATTTTTCCTAGTAATGCAGAGAGACATCAAGTTCCACAGAGAGAACTTGTTGATCCTTTCTTCCTTCATCCTGCTTGCTATCTGACTGGGTCAGAAACAGATTGTCAAAACTGGTGAAGGGGCCCTAGTGAGGGGGAGCCCCAGCACACTTTCTCTGTCACTGCCAGAAGTAGAGAGTTACCCCTTTTTTCACTGCCTGACTCCTATAGCAGGGTATAGGTTGTCCCTGCCACATCCATGTCTTTTTGGGTTCGTGATCCTCTTCTTTTTCCCCTGCAGCAGAGGGAGCACAGAGTAGTCAGAACTCATCTCACAATCAGCACACAGCCCAGGATTTACCCTCTGTGGATGCCCCCTGAAGCCCATGAACTAGTACATCAGTCCTAACTCCCTGACAAAGGACATGTGAATGATTGAAATTTTGAGATGTTTAGATTTTTTATTAATTAATTTATATTTATTTTACATCATTGTTCCTTTTTGTATAATGCTTGCTTTCTCCTTTCAGGTATAGTCTCTGTAAAATTCCCACCACCAATTCACCCATGAATCATCACCATAGTCCCTTTTGCTCTTCCCCCTCCTGTTTTGCTCCCTTTCCCCCCTCCTCCCCTGCAGAATGTCTCTGATTTATAGTTGCCTGTTAATTTTGTCCCTTTATTTATTATTATTATTATTTTTTTTTTCTGACCCCTTATTTTATTCCCCCTATAAGTGAAGCCATCTGTTATTTTTCTTTTTCCTTCTGACTTATTTCACTGAGCATAATCCCTTCCAGCTCCATCCCTATTGCTTCAAATGGCATGCATTTATCTTTTTGATAGTATTCCATTGTGTGTATATACCACATCTACTTAATCCAGTCATCTAGTTTTGAGCATTTGGGTTGTTCCCATATCTTACCTATTGCAAATAGTGCTGCGATAAACAATAGAACTGTGTAATCATCCAAAGCTAGGTAAAGAAGAAATAGAACACCTAAACACACCAATTACAAGCATTGAAATTGAAACAGTAATCAAAACCCTCCCCCAAAACAAAAGCCCAGGACCAGATGGCTTCACAAATGAATTCTACCAAACGTTCAGAAGCGAACTAGTGCCTCTCATACACAAACTCTTTGAAAAAACAGAGAAAGAAGGCATACTACCAAATACATTTTATGAAGCCAACATACACTAATACCAAAACCAAACTAAGACAACATAAAAAAGAAAAATGTTCATATTTTTAAAGGAAAAATGTAAAAACAAATGAAGTATGATTCTTCATCCTAACAATAGTTGAGCTGCATTCTCCTTTTTAACTGTAATTCATTTTAACTTTACACATAATTTCTCTGGATTGACTGTAAAAATTGAGTGAGAACACAGATTTCTCCTGCTCCCTGTTTTTCCAGCTCATCCTGTTCTCATCCATTGCTGGACCTGAAGGAGGGATATTTATTTCCTATTAGAGTTGAATCTGCTTTATGGTCACTAGAGGGCGCTCCTAACAAAGACATGTGAATTAGTGATGCTCCAGATGATTTCATTAAGAGCTCCTCTTCGCTTTCTGTGTGAGGTTATTTTAAAGGTTCATAATCCTTTAAAAACCTTGCACCTTCCATTTTTAGCTTAAAAACCACAAGAACTTTTTCCACTTTAAAACATGATTGTCACAGATTACTTATTCTCAACAGTATCTTCATTGTCTTTGAGTATCATGCACACTTTGTTGGCATACTTTTTGGGCACATGCCACTTTGGACCAAAAAGGCACCATTCAGCAGGTGCAGGAGTGGTTGATAGAAGATGCTGATTTAGTGGCATATAAACAAATCCATTTTATGCTAGACTAATAGAGCACAGCTTTATTAGCACAGCCCCTGGTGCTGGACTGGCTGGTTTTTCAGCCCACCTGCATTTCTCTTTAGCTGTGTGACCTTGAACAATTGCCCTAATATTCCTGTACCTCAGACTCCTTGTTAATAAGATGCATATAGTAATAGTCCCTGCCTAAACTTGTTATAGGCTTGATGAGTTAATAGATACCCAGTTTTTAAAAATCTACCTGGCATTGAGAAGATTTCTGATATTACAGTTTGGATCTGATGCTACAAATGAGTGTAGAGTCTGTATTTGCCCCATAGATGAGTGGGACATTTTTTTCCATTTGGCCATAACTAGCTAGATCAGAAGGTAAAAATATGTAGCTTTGAAAGAAGGGCTAGTCCTGAGGAGTGACATGTCCCAAAGTCCATGAATTTTAGAGAATATTCTATGAGTCCTGAGCAGGGCAGAATTTGTACCCTTAGAGAACCTCTTCCCTGAAGAGTTGGTTCATTTTCCTCTGACTTTTTGCTCCTAAGGGGCTAGATGCAGACCCCTCACTTGTGTGTCCTTATGGATCCCATCTGTCATAGGTTTCTT